>JACXGM010001034.1:36781-59809 GCA_016801145.1 Umbra pygmaea | reverse complement strand
AGGTTATAACTCCAACCCTGTTCCTGTAGATCTAGCCTCCTGAAGGTTATAACTCCAACCCTGTTTCTGTAGATCTACCCTCCTGTAGGTTTTAATTCCAACCCTGTTTCTCCAACTGTTTTCTACCCTGCACACCCGTTATACTCTACCATAAGCAGTGCCTTTTTCTCTCTCGTTTAAACATAAATATAGGGTATTTTTAGGGTATTTATACATGAATATAGGGTATTTTTAGGGTATTTATACATGAATATAGGGTATTTTTAGGGTATTTATACATAAATATAGGGTATTTTTAGGGTATTTATACATGAATATAGGGTATTTTTAGGGTATTTATACATGAATATAGGGTATTTTTAGGGTATTTATACATGAATATAGGGTATTTTTAGGGTATTTATACATGAATATAGGGTATTTTTAGGGTATTTATACATAAAGATAGGGTATTTGGAGCCAACAATAGGTTAGCCAGACTGATTATAGACTGAATGTATTGAAGCATTATAAAAAAATGTGATGACATTGACTCTGTCTGCTTTGTGTGACATCCAGCCCAGAGAACACGTCCAGACGGTCTTTTTCAGCTACGACCTTTTTCCCATCCTGTTCATCTCTTTGCTGGGCATCACCAACGGGTACCTGGGCACCCTGCCCATGATCTACGGGCCAAAGGTGGTGCCCCGAGACCTGGCCGAGCCAGCCGGTGTGGTGATGAGCTTCTTCCTGACTTTGGGACTGGCCGCGGGGTCAGCGTTCTCCGTACTCATAGTACACATTATCTGAACGGTCGGATGAGGGCTACAGGACAGGGATGTAGAGGTGTGAATGTAAGGAAAAGGAAGAGGCTCAACCATGGCTGTTTCCAGGGTAACCTACCTGAGGTAGATGAACGGCAGGTGTAGGGCTACTCTGAAGGACCCTGATGGATTTCAGGAGGAAATCTCAAAAAAGGAACTACGACATTCTTTCTCAACCCTTTCTGCTATAAAACAGACTTCTCTCATTACACATGGTTTTGGTACATGTTTTTTTTCTGTTTTCAGTATACAGTAGTGTGCAAAAGTCCTAGACACCCAAAGTTTTTACACAAATCCAGTCCTAAATGTTTAATTTAGGGACTGACATCCCCTTGAAGTCTGACTTATTCCAGCATTGTTGTCAAACACTGCCGTCAGAATTAATGGCATCAGCAATGCTGAAAAGTAAAAGGAGATACTCGTCAATTACGTAATACCATCAGTGAGGCGTTTGATCGGTCACAACTTCATTCTGCAGAAGGACAATGACCCTAAACACACAGCCAAGTTCAAAAAGGACTATCTTCAGTGAAAAGAACAAGGAGTTCTGCAACGACGGTCTGACCTCCGCAGAGCCCTGATCTCAACCTCATCCAGGCTTTCTGGGAATATCTGGATGGACAGACGCAAGCAAGACAAAGACAGTAGAATAATTACTTAAGTTCTCCAAATTGTTTGGAACAATCAACCAGAAAAGTTTGTTATAAAACTGCAAAGCACCTAATAGGGTTGTGAAGGACAATGGATGTCACACCAAATATTGTTTTGTATTTTTAATTGTTTACTGCTTTTTTATAGCATTTGTTTTATGTTTTAAACAAATTTTTTTAATAATCTTTGGTTTACAGAATTGTTTTAATAACTGGGAAAGGGAAATGCAGGGATACAACCCTTGTTGTGGCTGGCAATCAGTATAAATCCATGTGCTGTGGATTTATATGTAACGGTGTATCTGAGTAGAACGATATGGAAGCAGGTGCAGAGTCGGATATACTTTACTAACACAAAACAATTAACATTTACACAGCAGAAGTACCAGGTTACAACAATACAAAAGTATGAACAAACAATAGTCAACACCCTAGCCTGGCTATGTAGTATAGCATTAGTATATAATGACACTGATCAGATGCACCCCAGTTGGGAATAACTACTAATGTCTCTCAGCTGGGTTAAGAATAGAAAGTGATCTGGGCATAAAGGCCACAGGATGGTGCCAAAGCCCCACAGGCTCCTTGGAACACATGACAGTACCTCCCCCCTCAAAGGGTACTACTCGTGAGGTACCAGCATTAAAAACATTTGGGCTGGCAGGCGACGGCCCGCCACCAGTCCATCCTGGCTGTACTTTGGTGCTCTCCCAGCAGACAGGGTCCCCGCTGCCAACCAGTTCCTGTCCTGCCCAGTCCACCACCTGTCCTCTCCATCACTGACTGTCCTCTAGCACATGGTCCAGCCCCCCTGTTCTGGACAGGTCCAGGCAAGACCCTCCCCTTCAGGAATGGCCCGTCTCCCGTCTGGGCCGTTCCCTCAGAACAAGCCCACTCTAATCTACACCCCCCCATGACAACAGTGGCCCTCCAGAGGTTTGGTCAGGTGGTCAGTGGGCACCTGGGAGCGTGTGAGAATTTGTTTTGGTTTCCGGGTGCCTCAGGAGTGGCACCTTTTGAGGGGGATGCGGTGATGTTTTCCATGGAGTGTGGGCGCCACCCGATGGACACTGATGTTAATGTATCTCAATTAATAAAGCAGATTTGGAGAAGAGTTGGAATGCAGTAATGAGAGCAGCTGTATTGAATTATGTGATTAGACTCCTTATTTAAATAATTCAATACCAAATGAACAAATGAAATGAAAGATGTTTAGAAAAAGGTTTAGCCAGGACTGATAAATAGAGATGACAAACCTGGTCGGTTTGGTGTTACCCATACAGGTAACTGTAAACACACCATGCTGAGAGAAAAGGGAGATATCAGAGTAAATCAAGAAGAGAATAGTATAAACACACCCATAGGCTATAAACCAACTCAAAAAGATTTGTGCTCAATTAGTCCATTGTGAGGCAAATCCTTTAAAAATAGACAGCATTTATCATGACAGCAACTTCGCCTAGACGTGGACCACCTTCCAAAATATCCCCAAGAGCCGGAAGAAAGACAAATCAGGTAGATGTCAAACGAAACAGAATGTCTAGAAATATGCAGGACTCCCTTGCTACAGCTCAGATTACGGTGCATGTTTAAAGACTGAATCAAAATGTAATTCATGGGAGAGTTGGTAGGAAGAAGCCTCTACTGTTAATAAATAACACTAAAGCAATAAATTACTTTTATTGCCAGACCTAATGTCAATAAATTCCATTGTAAACGTTACACAAGTTGACAACATGTCTCTATGCTTTGTCACTCTTTTAATGTGTAATAAGGTTGCCTACCTTCAATGCAATTCATGCTACACTTTACATGTAGCCTATATTAGAAATGTTTTATTGTCACAGAACGAAAATCTTGATAGACATTAAACAGTAGAATAGAAATAGTTTAATCTAGTTTTCTACCTTTCATTATGGAAACACCATCTAGAACCCCAATTCCAAAAAGGTTGTGATAGTATGGAAAATGTAAAAGAACAATGAGTCATTTGAAAATTCACTTCACCCTGTACTATATTGAAAACACATTGTGATGTTTTACTCTGAAATAAAAAAACACTGTGGTCATAAAGGGATGGACGTGGTTAGCAATAATACTCAGGTAGACCGTGGCATTTGAACAATACTCAATCGGTACTAAGGGGCCCAAACTGTGCCAAGAAAATAATCCCTATACCATCACACCAATAGCATGAACCATTGATTGGGGGTTGTTTACTCCAAATTCCAACTACCTTCTGAATTTCACAAGTTTGGTTGGCCCATGCAAATTGGAGCCTCAGTTTCCTCTTCTTAGTGGACAAGAGTGGCACCTGGTGTGGTCTTGTGCTGCTGTGGCCCATCTGCTTCAGTGTTCAACGTGTTGTGCATTCAGAGATGCTCTTCTGCATATCTTGGTTGTAATGAGTGGTTATTTGAGTTATTGTTGACTTTCTATCAGCTCGAACCAATCTGTCAATTCTCTGATCTCTGCCATCAACAAGGCATTTTTTTCCAGAGATCTGCCCCTCACTTGATATTTTCTCTTTTGGACCATTCTCTGTAAACAAAAATCCCAGTAGATCATCACTTTCTGAAATACTCAAACCAGCCCGTTTTGCACCAACAACCAGACCACTTTCAAAGTCACTTAAATCACATTTCTTCCTCATTCTGATGCTTGGTTTGAACTTCACCTTGACCATGTCTACTTGCATAAATGCATTGACTTGCTGCCACATGATTGGCTAATTATATATTTGCGTTAATGAGCAGTTGAACATGTGTACCTAATTAAGTGGCCAGTGAGTATGAGCTAATAGTATATTTAAGTGTCTTCGAGGCATATTACTGGCTGCTTGTCAATCAATTGAGACTAAGTAGTCTATGCTGATGCTGTAATCATTATAGAGTCTAATGTTTGCTTGACAATCACATAAGAACATAATACCTGGTTGTGTACAGGCCTAATACATTTTTACACATTAAATGTCATGTCTTTACTCTTATTCCCACTAAATGTGTACAGGAACAAATACATTAGTTTCCACAACTGTCTGACATTTTCTGACCAAGTAGTTACATGAACGTAGTTATAGTAACAGTCCACTTCTAAACAGTTCTACTAACTACTCTCCCCCAAAACAGGTTTTGCTATTTGCATTCGCACTGGTCAAGTGGACATAGGAACTGGTAGGAGGGATAAGAGAATGACGCAAGCACCACAACAGGCTTTTATAGCGTCGTCACTAGACTTTAGTTTAGCGCCACATACAACATCATTTCACAGTTTAATGTTTGTTACACTGGGTGTATGATTGGAGATAAGTGTGTAAATCATCCTGTCTATGCAGATGATCTGGTTGTTTTCCTGGTTCCTTCAGCAGCTTGCTGTTCGTTCAGATTACGAGGCTGAAAACGAAATCCAAAACAATTTAAAAAAAATAATGTTGTGTTGATAATGTCCTACTGAGTTTGAACCGCGGCGTTTAAAAACTAGGCTGGAGTAAAGAAATTGAGTAGCTACTTAACACAGAAACACAAAAGACGAAGGCTCCAGCATGATATGTAGTAGCCTATTATACGCAACAGACAAACGAAGCGACCGGCCAGTTGGACCAATCAACGTAGACCTAGTAAAAGGGAAAAACCCTGCTCTGGAGTAGGAGCTAAAAAGGTTATAGGAACAGCGGTTTGAGGAACTAAATAATCCCGCAATTTCTTCTATCGGAACACAAGAAAAAAAGGGTTATAGGAACGTTATGTTCTAGGAACTGCAAAAATCCCTGCAGTCGGAAAGCGGCTATTGTCCCCCCTCAATGTGGGGTGCATACAGAACATTTCAGCACATTAAAATGTGACACTAACCCCTAACAGGTTAGCCTACATATTTTGTTCAATTTGAGGTGATTTACCCTAAAGTTAAAGCCACTAATTGCAAAGATGAAATTACTGCATTGAAAATTACAACACAAAAGACAACTGAACACAAAGTGGATTTGGGGTGGGTTTTATTTAAATTGTTAAAAATGTGACAGATCAAAATCACCTGACAGTCTGATTACTGATAAGTTACAAACATTGATTAGCAGTAATGGAGCAAAGTGATCGACTGGTTGAGGGACGCTGGAATGGGATTCTAGAAGGGGCGACCCCCCGCTTACATTTGATAGTGCACTCAGTTAGACCACTAGAAATGGGCACTATTGCATCTCAGTGAAAAGTAGTGCAAATTAAGGATTGGGACACAAGGCGCTGACTCTATTAGCTATACAAGGTTCCATGACAGTGAGTCCCTCTCTATCCCCCCCGTCAGAACATTTCATAAAAACACAGGAAGTAGTCAACACAAGAACAATCTACAAAAAGATGGTCGTTGCATTAGAAGATAATGGCAGCCGAAACTGAAATAATATCCCAGGAAAGTACAGCAGATCCACTGAAAACCATCATTTTAGAGTCATTGCTCAGTAGGGGGGGGTAAGAAATTATATATATTTACAGCTTCACAATGGCTCCATATTCACTACTCTTCACCAGAACACTATAGTGGATAAAAGCAGTGATTGGGTTATAAGACTACATTTACAATCGCACAAAATCCTTTGTACCCAGTGTAAGGCTCCCCCTCGTCTGCCAGACCTTGAAACAATGTAGCAAGTTCCTCAACCTACTTAACAAGCTAGTGTCATAAGATCAAACCTGGTCATGGACTAAAACGTATTTAATTTAGGACCAGTTTCATGGACACAGATTAAGCCCAGCCAAATGCTAATAATCTAGGTTTTAGTCCAGGACTTCACTTAATCTTTGTCTGCTTAACTGTCCCTTAAAGGGACTTTCATGGACTAGGATTAGGCCTAGTCTTGGACTAAACAAGCAAGATCAATCTGTGTCCACGAAACCAGCCCAGAGTGTTTAGTGCAGGACTAGGCTTGACCTGTGTCTGAAACAAGCCATGTGACTATGTGTACTGCAAAAAAAATGAAACCTTGACACTAAATATTCAGTACAACAATCTGTGGACGTTTGTCTTAGTAACTAATAAATGTCTGGTAGATTCCCTACAGAAGCCCACTGTACCATCTTTGTCAAACAACCTCCTGGGTAGAGGCTCAGACTCAAAGCCACTCAAATCTGCTTGTTAAATTAAAATAAAACTATTTAAAAACAGGACAATGATTTAAAAACAAGAAGCAGCGCTACAGTTTCTCTTTAATTTCCTAAAGGTCGAGTTTGTGTAGGTCGTTAAGTCTTCATCTTGCATCTCCTTGGTCAGATTACCACACGTGACGCGTGCAGTGTGCCACCGCCTGGAGACGACAGATAACATGTTAGTCTGGAGGCAGGCTTCATTCTCTGTGCCCTGGACAAATGTTGGCAATCACTAGCTTGTGCAAAATGCTTAACCCTCCTCTTTACCACACTTAATCTAATGCCAAACCTTAAAATAAACTCCCTGGTTTCAAATGGCTTTTAACTGTGGGATAGGTTGTAATAGCCCAGTGGTGTAAGTAAAAAAGTGTAAAACTCACATTGCAGCGTTTGGCTGTGTCCATGTTCTTGCACCAGTAAGAGGGACCCCAGCTACACTGCTCCACACCCAGAAGCCTCCTCACTTCAGGACACGCTCCCAACTTGGTGCACACAAAGTCTGGGTCCATCATCTGTAGCAGCAGCTCAACCAACATGGGCTCATACTGCTCCACCAGCTGATCACACTGTAACCATGGATACACCGGTCAGAGATGCAGGGCAGACAACGTTATGTTCACAGCCTTGTTGGCCCACATTACTTTGCTTTGAAGAATTTACGTTGTAACAACTGAACTATTTTCTCTTTCAAGCATCTCTTACAAATGCTATAAAACATTTTGATATTTACACCAATATATAACATTATGACTACCTGCCTAATATTGTGTAGGTCCCCCTTTTGCACCAAAACACCAGCCCCATACGCAACAAAATGTGATGCGCTGTGTTCTGACAACTCATGTTATGCTGTATATATTAAGAAACCCACAAAGTGTGTATCACATAATGCTGATTAGCTGAATTTTTTATATTTGTGTAACTTTATGTAACTAAGTCATCTTACACCAGTGTGCTTTATCTTTGACAGGTTGCCATTACAAATGACAATCCGTTCTTAAATCAGCCCACCCAGTTATATAAAGGTGAAATAAAATAATTTGAAACTGAGAAAGTAGTTCCGTTTTCATAAAAAAATCTCTACACAGTGCACCTTCATATCGGACATCAGTTTGTTAATTTGAAGACATTATAAAACTGTTTCAGTGGGACACAGCTGGATTCTGTCTACACATACCTCACTCCTGACGGACTCTGGATTCTGTCTACACATACCTCACTCCTGACGGACTCTGGATTCTGTCTACACATACCTCACTCCTGACGGACTCTGGATTCTGTCTACACATACCTCACTCCTGACGGACTCGGGCAGGAAGCTGCAGACTTTCCTGACGGCATCCTCAATCTCAGACTCAGTGGAGTTCTGCTCCAGGATTCCATCGATGTAGTTCACCGCCATCTTGCACACCTGACAGAACCCTCCCACTTTGAACCTGGATTTATCCATCACCGCTGGGAGGGAGAGACGACCTGGTCAAATTCATCTGACCATGTTAAGAAACAACAGCAGCTGAAGCAGTGGCACGCTACTCACGGATGAAGGCGCGGCTGGCATCCTTGCAGAGCGCCAGGACTGTGCAGATGGTCTTGGGGTCAGCTTCTTGCACCAGCAGCTCAATAATTGCCTGGCCGTAGGCCTCGATCAGATCCCCACACTGGGCCTGCAGCGTTGAGGGCAGGATGTAGCACACCTTCTCCAACGCGTGCTCGATTGCTTGCTAACAGAACACAAGATGAGTTTGATTAAACTGTGTTCAAAAGCATAAAGATCACTGATGGACAAACTGCCTGACATCATGTGATCCTCATCTATAGATCAATCACTGGAACGTGTCAGTGTTTGTTTCAGGTCTCACCGCAGTCTTCTCATCCTCCAACATGCTCTCCAGCTCCTTCATGACAAACTCACAGACGGCACACTGGGGCGATGTCCGCGCACGGACCATGTTCTGCTCACAGAAGAAGAGAGTCAACCCCTCCATAGCACTACCTGAACATATCCCCATTTTCAGGTGTCATGTTACAAGTCATGTTGTACTACATGGCCACAGTGGTTACCTTGGCGGGCTTGGCCACCTCCATCTTGGCAGCAGGAACCAGCTTGATGGCGGGCATCGTCTTGGCGGGAACCAGGCTGAGCATTGGGACAGAGGCCTTCAGCTCAGCAGTACAGAAGCCAGCACGGGCACAGATGTCCTTGGGTTGCTGAGAAGGGAGACCGCATCCGAATGGATGGTTAGAAACATGTTGAGAAAACAACCTGGAGTTCAGAGTTCATGCTGTTAGGAAGAGGTATGCAGTGTGTATACAGTCCCCTGCTCTGCTACAAATACATTTAAATCCACACAACAGCCTTACTATGGGATCTCAGTCAGTATTCTAAGAGACTAACAGAAGTCTGGTAATATCTACTAGGAACATACAGATGACAGCATTCACCCAGAGCTGATAACATTGAACACTAGCCACTATACTACACAGTTAGTAGTGAATGTCACTAATTTTAGGAACTCTTCAACCACAAATAATGCCACCTCATTCAGCTCATCAGCCAGTTAATTACTAGAATCAGGTGTGTTAATTAGGGTCGAGTGAAAACAATGACGGGAGGAGCTTTCCGGGACAAGGGTTAGAGATGCCTGGTCTAGATGTAATACATTTAAGAACTGGTGCGCATTTGCATATATGTGGAATGATTCTAAATCAAGGGGTTCTGGACTTGGTATGGCCCATATAAGCAGATGAGAAAACATGGCTAGGATGATATCATGAAGTCAGCAAAATGGAATGGTGGGGGAACTGAAAAGAACAAATACAGCCCTCCCCTGTAGCAGGAAAACAAAAGTTCAAACGTATGTTCAGACCAAGTGAAATGGGGGAATAAAAATGCTAAGATTCTCCCATTTCAAAATCCAATATTGATTTTAACTGGTATGTACCAACAGAAGTAGAAAAACCCCTGATCAAGCTTCCAGGCTCACGCACACCCACATACGCCAATGGCCTTGCCCGTCCTTAGATACACCAGCAGTAGTCAGGGTCACTGGACCCAAAGCCCTGACTATTGTAATCTTATCTAGTGACGCGTCTTCAACAAAAGCAAAATGTGTGTAAAGATTTAACCTTATCATTACACTGTAAGAAACCATGGCAATGACATGTAGAAGAAAGTCATATTGGCAGCGAGTACTCAGCTTGAAAGATGCAAGTCCTCTGAAACTTTAGGTGCCATTTGTAGAATTTCTACTTTTTAACAGATCCACTTTCCCTTTCAGTCACCAGCTTGCAAAACTCCAAACTATTTCTTCATATTTTACAATGAGAAAACAAAACTTAGATATGGTACAATAATTTAAAGAGCTTATTTTGCCATTGGAACAAAAAAATTCGGTAAGGACATGCTTCCACCGACCATTTTTTTAAAAATTATTCATTATGCCATACTCATTGATTTTTATATTTCAAGAAACAGTTTAAAATATTTGTAAGCAAGTCACTGAAAGAGGAAGTGGTTCTCTTGTTAGTACCAAAATCACTCGACAGCTCCTTATCTGTGGAGGTGTCTTGACACCTTATTAGAAAATCATACTGCTCAATCAACAAAGTATCCATGTTTTTTCCCCCAGCCAACAACTGTGATTAAGCGAAAACATAACATTCATTATCTGTGCAACCCTTTAACATTACAGCACTGTTGCCTGCTATTTATTGATGACCAGGAGCTTTTACTGGCAGCTGTGATCTTTCCTATGATTTTTTTTGAATTGCCGTAAACATTCTAATTCTAACTCAGATGCATTTAAAATGTACACATCCCTATTGACTTTTTGGATTCTGCGACTGTTCCCCACGACACATTTTAATATGGCCCATTTTGACGTAAGTAATTTGAGAAAAAAAAACGTTAAGAAGTCTTTTAAACTGACAGAAAATTGCAGAAGAACATAAGAGACGGCAGACACTAAAGCTACAGCCACGCAAACTGAAGAGGCTGAGAGAGACCTACCTGTTCCTAGACACCAACCGCCAGACACCCAGGAAAGACAGCAGAAGGAAATAAAGCAGGAATGCGCCAATTAGATGGTAGGGTGGGGGGTGAAGGAGGAAATAAACAAAATAAGCAATTAAAGATGTAAATGAAGTCAGCAGGCAAAAACTGGTGTGGTTTAAAAGACTGGTTATGAAGGATAAATATAAGCAATGGTGGTGGCCAGAACCCACGCAAACTGACTACAATTACGAGACAAAGCCCCCCATCTGGTTTCTCTGGGAGACACATCTGACAGGCGCGCTCCACTAGAGTGAAACTGATGCCACGCTGGACACAAGCTGGTAGGTCCATTACAACACTGACTGACTATGGCCTAGTGTGGTGCACGTGTACTGCGGGTTCAAATCCCATATAGTACTTGTTTAGAGAAATTAAAATCCACTCTGTGTAATTAAACAAATTTAAACAAGAATAAACAAGTGTTCCATTAAGACTGACCATGGACATCAGCTGTATGACGATCAGCGGAGCATACTGGCTGACATACTGCTTGCACTGCAACAGGAGAGAATGGCCTAATGTCAGAAATTAAGACATGTCTATATAACAACATAATTCATGCTGTATAAACACCAGGAGAGCATCAAAATACATAATCACCCCATAAAGCTTATTAAAAAAATTATGAATTGTCAAAATCTGTGTGGATGTGTATCCAGGGTCTCACCAGGTCCGAGATGCCAGGGCCCAGCAGGTCACACTGAGTCTGGATCTGCTCGATCAGAGAGTTGACGAAGGTGGTGTTGGACTTGGCCTCCGCCTGGGTGTCCGTGATGAACTTCACACAGTCTTCGCACACATCTCCACCCTAGTCCAGGATGAGACGTTAAACCACAAGTACAAACTGGACACAGTGAATGCGCTAAACCGTGAATACGAATTAAAATACTGTAGTAGTAAACTGATTAGTCTCGCAATGTCAATTACGACACCACGTTTGATGTCGCCTTGTTTGGAAAGGTCTTGAACTTGGCAAAGCAGGCAGAAACTGACCAACACTGAACACCGCAGAGCCTTAACACAAGCCCCAGGGCTGTGGGAAAAGCCAACCTGTTTTGGTGCCTCCTGATGGCTGTTCTCTGCAGCCTGGGGGTACAGAAGCCCAGGGATGTTCAGCAAGAAGGGGGAAACGCTCTGGGCCAGGTCGACCTCAGGGACCTCATTGGACTGGACAATGTTGTTGGAGTTTATCTGGGCCTGGAGACGAGCTAGGGCGGCCTGCTGGGAAGAACATAGACCCATGGCGCCGCATACCACCGCAGGGTCCTCCTGGAACAGATATCAGGTCAGGTTCAATCATCCAACCAGCTTGTGGCCTGCAGCAGGTGAGCACTTTTATAGAGCTTTTCAAGTGAATAATGCAGTGAAATACATGGACGATGAGATTAGGCAGTGGGGGGGGTTAAACAAGGAGCGCTGTGTGTGAACAGTGAACGCCGTCCCAGCTGGCACGCTTCTAAAGACCTCTCATTCACTACCCTCAACACAAACAGCCTCCTAATGTGAAAGCGTTGCGTGTCAGAGGAACAGATGCAGCAAAACGCAGCACCAGATAAAACTAAGAAACTTGACTCAAATCAGAGTGGAAATGAAACTAAACTACTTTGCAGATATGAAACAGATTAAAATTGACATCTGATGCATAAGAGTGTGACAAATTTGGCATTATTAACTGTACGCCTCAGGTAGCTGTGACTAGCAAAAATGCACCATTCTGTAGACTTAAGGTCTGGACGACACTTTCCTTTGTATGTCGTGTGTATGTCTAACACATTCCTCTTTAGTGTTGCTATAGAATTAAGATCCCCCACTAGTCATTTGCAAACTTTCCCAAAAAGTATGAAAACAATCGATGCTTGTTTAAACTGTTTTAATGAAAGAAACATTTTAACATGAAGGCACCTCTTCAAATTAAACACTTAAGATGACCATGTATTAGTCCAACTACAGGAAAATAACTGACAGTTAACTTAATGGAATTTAGTGCAGCTATTCGTTATTGTATTAGTGTGTAGGTAAAGCTACCATTCGTGTGTAGGTAAAGCTTCCAGTCCCATTCCTTACCAGCTCTCCGGTAATGATTCCCATGAGGATGGGGTAGTAGTCATCCACCATACTCTTACACTCAGTGGACAGACTCTTATCTGGGATCAAGGTACAGGACTTCTCCAGGTAGCCTAGGACCTCACTCTGGACAGACAGACACAATTGAAGGGATCCATTAGTACAACATGAGTCACATGCGGTTTTTCACCAATGCCCCAATTAACATCAAACATCGCAACCGATATGTGCTGGCCCTCACTACACACTCAACGCCTGACCCACTGGCATCACCTGATATAGATGTCACTTTTACTCAGAATTCCTCGTTACTGAAACTCACTTCTCACTACTGCCTTTCACACTGCGCTCAAGTCACATCTCCCTAGTCACCCCAAAGGTTTATACCTTCTTCGGCCGAAACTCCTTCCATGTCGCAGCAGCTAACGACTGGAACAAACTACAAAACACCGTCTCCCTCACCTCCTTTAAATCACGAGTATCAGAGATTCGATCTGATCATTGGACATACTGATTTAAGACTGCTGGGACCATGAATGGAAAATTAGTCATTAGTCCCTCAATGTAGTTGTAAACAAAACCAAAACTGAGGATATGGGTCAACTCCAGGTCAGAACTAGTCTAATAAAGTGAACTAAACTCTTGTTCCACATGTCCCTCATTAAACAGTATGGAAAGAGGATTCAAATGTTAGTAAATTCCTGAACCAGGCCACAAGCATTCACACAACAGACATTCAGCATCTCACCTCAGTTGCGTTGTCTTTTAAGAGCTGCTCTACCACAGTCAGGACCTCCTTGCACAGCTCACATGGTACAGATTTCTGAAAGATTGTTGATTCAATATCAACACTGAATAACAGTGACTTTTGCAAGTAGTACATGTTGTTAATGGTCACTTACATTTGTAAATTTAACCTTTTTGAAACAATTTAAAATAAAACACTATAGGAGTGAAATTAAAAACTAAAACGTCCGAAGTGTTTACAAAATTTTAGGACAAATTTACACCGTTAGGTAAACGCTGACAGCAAACTATGTTTTAACTTACATATTATTAAAGCAAGACATACTGTAATTCTAACCCAAAAATGTATGAAACAAGTTTACAGTGCACTTTACATTAATTCAAAAGCCAAAATTGGAAAGTTAAAATAAATTTGGGGTAGCAGTAGTCCAGAATAAAAACATACATGGTTACAGTCTATTTGAACTAACAAACATTATTTAAAGACAGACACGTTTAACAGTCTATTTGACTAAAGAATATTCCAGGTCTCCATATCAAACTTAGTTTAGCTGCCTTTCCCCCCTCTTCCGTATCACTCCGTATGAACCGACAGACGGATAATCTCAGCTATCAGACGCAGTAGGTTCTCACCATTTGGGGCTGGTTCCACACATTCTGTTGGCAGTGGACCACGGCGCCACAGGCGGAGGCAGTCTTCACATTCTGACACCAGTAGGGGGGGCCGCGGGCACACTGCTCAGTACCCAACAGCGGGCTGGCAACAGCTGAAGGAAGAAACTGTTTTATCAGATCCCCATAAATAGCAGAAACATGGCTGCTAATTCTTGGTATAATGTCCATTGATTGTTAAATTTCACATAATTGAGTGAACTCTCCTGTGATGAAACCCGAACAGGAAATAAGTCAGGATGTACTGACACCTGATTTCAAAAAGGAAATACCATATGACCTCAATAATTTAAACTGAAACAAAATGATAACCTCTAATGTTTTTACCTCACCACCAAAACAGCCATGTTACCTCACAAATCCAATCCTCTTTAGCTTATACTGAATGCTTAACTTCTTGTTTTCTACCCACACAAAATACAGACAATGGAATATTGGCTGAGAGTCCCATAAACCATGAGGATATACAAGTTTGTTCCTAAGTACTCTAACATTATATTTTGAAATAAAAAAACATTTATTGTACAGAACTTATTTCGGTTCTGCAACCGTTCTATGACCCCAGATCACCATGGAAGAGGAAGTGATCTGGCCTAGTGACAGAAGTGGTCAAATGTCCCTTGGTTGTTCTCACTCAAACATCCTTAATAGTCTCTGGGATGAAGAAACATAGGATCGGTTTCACACAACAGTGCTATCAATAAAACAATGAGTAAAGAAATGGAAAGCACCGGCTGTTAAGATTCAATGTTAAAGGTCAGTTTGCCACAACGGCCTGGTTATAAACCAAACAGCAATATATTCAACAGTTGGAATTGAAATTAAAAGCTAAAGCTAAAATATTGCGGCCATAGAATCAATGTATGACCCCAGGTTTAAAAGATGTCTCTAGGCTAAGCCCGGCTCTCCATCTTGGATTTGCTGAGGCAGAAAATAAAATTTGACTACATGTTGCAGTGACTGAGGAAGAAGCGATTGTGAAAAATGTTTAGAAAAGACAACCACTGCCAAATAACCCAGTGAATAAATAGCCATTCATGTGACAAAAAGAACCGATTACGCAGCCGAAACTAACGCCTAGACACAGCCAGCCCAGAGAAAGATGTCAGATAGGAGATAACCCTACATTCTGTAAGCATCAAAATGTTACAGAAAGAAAGAGAGGTTACATTTGCTCAGGTCCAATGATAAACACTCCTTCACTTTTTCCTCTGAACAACTAGTGCTGATCAACCGCAATTACTATGTGGAAAAACAAGTTCTCCCATGTTTTTCTCTTTCCTTGTGTTTAATAATACAACAAAACATTAGTTGAAACAATTGATTCCCATTATACACTTTAAGGGGGAAGGTTCCTGTAGACCTACAGTAGAGCCCAAGTTCACAGCTGTTAGTATTCAGGTCACATGACAGGTCAGACAAAACAAGCTGTTGCTCAATGTTAGATGCTGGGTCAGCTAGCACACAGACCTGTTCCATCATTGACTGTAACCAGGCAAGCAAAGCCTTTTTAATGTTACTATATACATTTAACCTGACATTAATTAGGAACCTATTGTAATTTGCAACAATGACCTTGAAGTAATTAGGGATAACTTTGTATGCTACAATGTCAGTGATACAGCAGGAATCACTCCAGATGTTTAACACCTATTTTCATCACAAAAACAAAACTAGGAATATTTCAAGAGCAATTTAGTCATGTTGGCATATAGATAAGTGTCATAAGGAATAAAAGTGTTTAGAAAAAGCCAGCATGGGTTTAAAGGGTCATTCAGCTCTGAGTGAAGTGATCAATAATACTGTTTCAGTTTGATGACAGAGCAGAAATAAATGCTTTGCAGTCAACAGGCCTGCAGAAGACTGACATCACTCAACCGTGGTGGCGCTCAGTGAATCAACATCACATGATGGCAAAACGTAGAACAGAAGACTGACTCAGAAAGCCACTGATTGCTACTGGATACATAATGGATGGCGTGTGAGGAAATGTCTCATCTACTGACTGTGTCAAACTCATATTGGAGTAAAAGTTAATTTGTAGTATGTTTTTTTGGGGGGGGGGGGGCACAGACATTCCTAAAACAGACAAATTGTAGATGCATCTCCCTATATTTTCTTTTTTGCTATGCAGATAATAGAATGGAGACTTCCGAACTCATGTACACATCTATGACAATAAGGTGTTTCCTTGAGACACAAGCTGCTAGCAACCACTTCACTTGCTTGTACAGACTTGCCTAATCTGTGGCTAAATACTGTGTGATGGATTATGCTAGCAGACTCAACTGCCATGAACAAATAAATACAGCACATAAAGGTTCAGAGGTGTTATACCAAAATGCATAATTTCAAATGAAAGATGTTTCATTTAAATATGCAGCAATGGTTAGCAACTAATGACTAATGCACTCTATTACTGTATTAATTTCTAAAAATACAAACCACTTAAAACAGAGAGTGGGTGGGTAATTTCAGAAGTTTAGCTTACTTTCTATTGCAAATTACACAGTGAAAATATTGAGCAAAATCTAAAGTTGAACTAGGACTGAATTAAATATGCACCATGAAAGCAGAAGCAAAACCAGGAAGTGGAAAGTACCTACAGTACACCAGCTTTCACTTCCCGTTAGCCTGAGCTTACCTTTCTTGCACAAATGGCAGTATTTCAGCAAAGAAAATAAGACATTTGGTAGGGCTGCATCATTCAGAATGTCCTATCAAGCTAGGAAAAAGACCTGGCAAGAATCTACCTGAAGGGTATAGTAACTCAGTCCTGTAAATATATACCGAATAACAGAAACTCTTAAAATGACCAGGTGATTGATCTGGGGGGAAGGCGACTATCTCTCAATTAAGATGAACTGAAAAAGAATTTGCAAACGTTCCACGTATTTCATTAAACAACATTTAACCAAAATGCGCTACATGACATTCGAAATGATGATGCACTAATAAGGCTGGGGTAGTTAGCTTGGGGTAGTTAGCTTGGGGTAGTTAGCTTGGGGTAGTTAGCTTGGGGTAGTTAGCTTGGGGTAGTTAGCTCTTGTGTTTAACGGCTAGCAGGCTAACGCTACTGATGCGTCACACCAATGAGCTAATTAGCTATGAGCAGATAGAGATTAATATCAAAACTCTGTGGAAGCTTTTTCAAACGTAAGACGTGTCTGTTGGTAGAAAGTGAACTACGGATTACGAACTAGTTAACTAGTTTGTTACCTAGTAACAAATACCGGTGTCCTGGTAGCATTAGCGAACATTACCTAACAGCCATCATCAGCTAGTATCTTAGCTAGGAAGACAGATATAGAAACAAGTAGTAATGAAATAATACTATAAACGACGTACATAGTTACACAATTACATATGTAATATGTAAGAATAGCAGTGTGTTGACAATATTTATGGTGCTGATATGAAAGTGTTGGTAATGTTGTTATGCAACATGCTAACTAGCTGTTATTGACTTTGTTTACTACATCATGAAACGCTACTTCCGCCAACGACCGAATGTAACCTGGACCCTTCCTACAAAGACAGAGACAAACATTCCACCAAGACTTATCAGTTTGTCATATTACCTGCGGTAACGAAAAGCACAGCAAGATAAAGCATGACTCCGGTGTTCAAGTCCTTCTGAAACTCCTCTTTCTCTGTCGAATGTGAATCTGTGTCTCTTCTGACTAGGAGCCCTGCTGCAATGCGGGGCGGGTGTTTGTTCTCGATTATATGAAGAGTGAAGACTCATGGTCAGATGACTTGCTTGGTCATGTGACTCTCTTGTCTGGCCGTAATTCTTTTGATCAGTGGACCTAGAACATCAATATATCTACCAGTATTACAATTAAATGAAAATAAAGCCTACATGTTAAATCAATCCACATTGTCATAAAATGTAATCACATTGTAAGATCAATGTGTGTGATCACTGTATTCAATTATTTGAAGTATCTAATTTACATTGATTTGATTTATTTTGAAAGTGGTACTCAGTACTCACAGTCCAATGATCCATGTCAACACACAAGACGTTGATTGTGTTTGTCTTATTCTGAGGGGAGAGGAAGGTCCAATATGGTAAGAAATTAATTTTGTAAGTCTGCAGATATTTATGGATCGTGTGACAATATACAGCCATGCGTTTTTCCACATTTTCACAATTTCCTCCATCTGAACTGCAAGATATCTACAACAACACAATCCTGGTGACTGTCAAAGGGAACTGATACTTTTTGGTCATTTACTGTTGTGAGATACTGTACATCTACTAACTTTGAAACAGTCTACCAATTTTAAATTAACATTGTACTAAGTTAATATGACTAATAAAAGAGCCTAGTTTAGGTTAGATAATTTCTGTATCTACATATTCTTTTAGTCTAGTGTAAATATGATTGATCTAAAAATCCACTCAAATTTGTCAAAACATAGCTGGAAGCAAATGTAAAGACTTGTCAAGACTCTAGGAAGATCATTATATTGTGGCTCTCATGTGGGAGTCTTTGAGAGCAACTAGAAGAAGATGTGGTATCAGATGAGGTCCAATTTTTTGGCACTATGTTTGGCCCAACACCAAATATCATCCTTAGAACAACATTCCTACCATAAAGCATGGTGGTGGCAACATCATGCAATGGGGATGCTTTTCTGTGTCAGGGCCTGGAAAGCTTATGATAGATAGAGGGCAAAATTGATACAGTAAAGTATCCAAAAGGAGAATGTCCTGGGGTAGCCCAAACGCCAGACATCAATCCAACTGAGAATTTGTGGAAAGATTTGAAAATCCCTGCTAACCAAAGATCACTGTCCAACTTGACATAGCTTCAGCAATTTTGCACAGACATAAAGGGCAAAATCTTAATGTGCGAAACTGGTAGTGACTTATCTAAATACGTTCATAGCTATAATAGCTGCTGAAAGTGCTTCTATATTGGCAGAAAGAAATGAATACTGGTACTTATAGAATATATTATTTTCTGTTTTGTTTTGTGTTAATTTGAAACAATTTGTAGATGTAATTTTTCAATTTTTTTCACATTTCTGTTAACGCTGATCAGTGGCAACAACTCATAATTTAATCCATTTTAATGTTGTTAAACAATAAAATGTAGAAAAGTCCATGGGGTGAATACTTTTAAGAGCCACTGTATGAACTGAAGATTCAAAAATGGAGCTGTTTGAACAACATGGAATTGATTTAATCTGGGGCAAACCAATCACTGCATTGCCCAATACTGACCACATATCAAAGGTCAGGCAGATGTTTTGGGAATGACTTGGCGAACCTGCAAAACTTGTCATCTTTAAAGGAACATCAAATGCTTTGTATTTGGGTATTATAAAACAAAACCTCAGGTGATTCGCTATTGACTTGAATCATGATTCATAGACACTCACTAATCTCCCATTGAATTCAGTACTGAATTGAATTCAATGGGAGATTAGTGTGTCTATGAATTTGTGCTGCTAGGTCCCCCATGTACTGTAGTCCCAGAATAAATTTGAAAATGTTGTGATTAAGCACATTCTAATGAGTTTTTTTAAAT
Source organism: Umbra pygmaea (assembly GCA_016801145.1). Taxonomy (NCBI): domain Eukaryota; kingdom Metazoa; phylum Chordata; class Actinopteri; order Esociformes; family Umbridae; genus Umbra; species Umbra pygmaea. The sequence continues at coordinate 40,138 of JACXGM010001034.1, read as the reverse complement.
AGCATCTCACCTCAGTTAGAATAGTTGTTATTTCCTATTACATTTTCTTTGTATATACTTAAAACATTATAAAAAAGGCCTTTGTTTACAGTTGATAAGGAATTATACACTTTGGAATGCATTGACCTTTGCGCTATTATTTTTGAAGGTTTTCTCTTCATAGAAATCTTCTGACGTTATCTTTCTTGCTATCAGTAGAATTTTCAGAATAGTAACTTTAAAAACAAACACCGTAGTAACCGAATGCCGTCATCCTACTGTTGGGTCAAACGCACTAACTTGTAATCGCATGCTAGACGGTTTACCATCGTTGCCGGTGAGTTTGATCTAATTTCTAGCTACCCACGTCAACGTTCAAAGAAATAAGGTATATTACTGACAATTTATTTTATTTTTTTGTTGGGGGTGGTGACATTCGATCAAATATCTGATTAATTAAAAATGCTTTAATGTTTGTCAAACGATGGTGTATGTACCGTCGTTTCATGTGCATTGTTCAAATACGGTGTTGTTAATTTGGGTTTAGTTTTTTGCTCCAGGTGAATTTGTTGTATTTATTCCCCTTTTTCACCTGAAAAATATCTAAGCATTCCATATATCCCCAGGTGGAGCTCAGCTTTCTGGCTGTTTTTTAAACCCTCAGTCATAGCAATATTGTAAAAAAGGATGTGTTCACAGTCCACATTATCTTAAGTAATTGGTTAATTTGGTAACAGCAGTTATAATTTACATCCCCTTGTCTGACAAATCAGCACTATTGTATAAAATACAAAATTAGATTCAGGTCAGCTGTAATTGTTATTTAGTCATTTAAATTTTTTTTTGATGAAATGTGGGCCTTGAATGAAAGATATCTGATATCTATAGTAGTTACAAGGTTGCATGGCTGGCCTTAGCCTTTTGTGGGCCCTTGTTTCAGTTGGGTTGGGGGGGTCCAATACATGGTGACGCCTTGTGTTTTATCTCTGGTTCCAGTTTCCAGGTTCAATTGTTTTTCTGTGATACAGGACGTGACTGTAGGAGAGACCCTGGTCTTAGTCGATTTCTCTGTTCAAATAAAGGTTAATTACAATTAAATTTATAAGAATTGAATGGCTTGGTAACATGTCCTTAGGGGACAGCACCTGTTGAAGGGATTTAATATAATTATTTATAATCCTAAATCTCAAAGCTCCATATGCTTTTAAATATAGACTTCTTATTTTGTTTTTTGTAGTTTCTTAACATTATGGAAGGGATAAGTGTGATATTTAAATCTGTATTGTTCATTTCAGAGTTTGGTGAGCTGTGACAAACGGTGAAAGGCATCAATAATGTCCGACCATGAGCCTAAAGACAAGTAGGTAGCAGATCCATACCCATGGATTGCATAACTTTCACCTACAATGACATTTTTATATTTGTTCTTTCTCGTCACCCCTGGTACATAGCCCAAGTTTGTGGATCACCCAGGTAATACTGGTAGTTGAAGTACAGATGGTTTCTCTAGTCCTGGCCTGAACACTTCTTGTTTGCTTCTCTGATTATTGACTTCCTTACTTTTTTGCTCAGGTTCAGTGGACAGCCTTCTCTAGGAAGATATTTTGTATTAAAAAAGAATGTATACATTCTTTAAAAAGCAAGCTTGATTGGTGCCTTTCTAGACATTTCTTTCAGACTTGTTTAAAAAGATCCTTGTTCTTTATTGTGAGGCTGTCTGGATTTGTTCTCTACCATACTTAATAGGTGGGTTTAATCAGATGTATCTAATCACGTAGGACTATAAATTTGAAGAGGTGGACTATATTAAACCAATTATTTCACTTCTCAGGTCAAATGTGCACCACAGCATATTGAAGTGTATCATAGAAACACTTTTGTAAATTCAATTTGAAAAAGACCGTAAACATATTTTCAAACATCAATATGATTTAATTCTGAATATGATCAGTGATAAAAAAATCCCAATTAAATAAAACTTGTAACTCTACAAACATGCCATGTCCTTGTGGGATGAATACTACTACTATTAATGATCATTGCCAAATTACACAAAGGCAGTACACACATCTGGAATCAGGTTGGTTTCTGCTTTGCCTGAATTGTTTGGGGCATTGATGCTACAACATGTAGGATACATTTCACAGGGTATTGGGCCATGCTAATGTGACAAAATTATACGTTTGCTGTAGCATACATACAGTAGATGGCAGAATATTAATCACTCATTCTATCGCACCTTAAAGATGCTCTATTGGGGTGAGTTTTGGACCCTTCACTACGCCACGCGCGTAAACTGAACTAGTGCTTTACGTTTGTTCCTGGAACCATTCTGAGACCGTCTGTTCTTTGTGACGTGGCACTTTGTACTGCTGGAGGTATCGGAGTTGTTAAACCCATCACTATTGTACTGTTCTGTGATTGGCTTATTTGGGGCTCACCAATTCACTTGCACAAGTCCATACTTTCAGGAGAGCAGTCGTTTCTGAGATACTGGAAGCGAGGTGCTTGACATTGTCACCTATTTTCACCAATGAATACCTTGTTTCCGTTTGCTTTGTGATTCTATAGGCAAGATCATTTTGGGGAAAGGACATGATGGGTCATGTACCTAATAAGTAGATCCACTGATTGAGTGAGTCCTATATGTAATGTGGTACTTTACATATTGAAGTTGTTTTTATTTTACAGCCTTTGTGTCATCTTGGCAATAGAAGGAAATGTAACAACTAAATCAGACTTTCAGTTGGATGGGTTTGTTCCTGAAATCAAGTAAACTAAGGGCTGTGCTAAGCATACTGCCACCGTTCAGTCAAGCCCTTAAAGTGTTTTAGTACCCCCAGTGGTTTCACTAAACCCTTCATGTATCTAGAATACCTATCAAGATATACCGGTTTACTTTTCTTTGTTTATCCACTGCATAAATTAATGTGGGGTTTGTTGTCAAATAAGAGAAACGACGTGTTGTACACTTTCTTGCTCTTTCATCCAACAGGAACCACACTGTTTGGCTGATCTTCTTCATGCTAGGCTTAGGGACCCTCCTGCCATGGAACTTCTTTATGACAGCCACCATGGTAGAGCACAAAATACATCATGGTCTCCTTTATGAGTGTATTCAGTTAGAGCACAAAATACATCATGGTCTCCTTTATGAGTGTAATCAGTTAGAGCACAAAATACATCATGGTCTCCTTTATGAGTGTAATCAGTTAGAGCACAAAATACATCATGGTCTCCTTTATGAGTGTAATCAGTTAGAGCACAAAATACATCATGGTCTCCTTTATGAGTGTAATCAGTTAGAGCACAAAGTATATCATGGTCTCCTTTATGAGTGTAATCAGTTAGAGCACAAAATACATCATGGTCTCCTTT
>JACXGM010001034.1:22554-36681 GCA_016801145.1 Umbra pygmaea | reverse complement strand
TGTTTTAGTCTGTTGTCAAATGTTGTTTAATGATTTTAATTTGTGAAATTATCATTAAAAAATTGTATCAGTTTAAATCACTATAAAATGCATCTTATGTGGAAAAGGATGCTTTATTAATTTATAAAACTATTACACTGTGTATATGTACAATTATTAGGCAATTCAGTATTTTGACCACATCATCATTATTATGTATATGTTCCAACTCCAAGCTGTATAAACTGGAATGCTTTTTGGATTTAAGCATATCAGGTGATGTGTATTTGTGTAATGATCAAGGTGTTCATAATTATTAGGTTCTGTTCCTCAGGCAAAATAGGCCAAAAAAGAGATTTAGCTGACTCAGAAAATTGTAAAAACTATTTCAAAGGGATGCAGCCCTCTTTACATTGCTAAGATATTGGGGTGTGATCACAGAAACATCAAACGTTTTGTTTCAAAAAGTCAACCGGGTCGCAAGAAACGTGTTGAGAAAAAAATATGTAAATGAACTGCCAAAGATGTGAAAAGACTCAAACGTGAAGCTACCAGGAACAAATTATCCTCCAGTGCTGTAATATCCCAGAACTGCAACCTACCTGGAGTGCCCAGAAGTACAAGGTGTTCAGTGCTCAGAGACATGGCCAAGGTAAGGAAGGCTGAAACCCGACCACCACTGAACAAGACACATAAGTTGAAACATCAAGACTGGGCCAAGAAATATCTGAAGACAGATTTTTCAAAGGTTTTTTGGACTGATGAGATGAGTGACATTTGACAGACCAGATGGATGGGCTTGTGGCTGGATCAATAAAGGCCTTTTAGATGAAAGAAAAATGACATTGATCCCTTCCTCACCTGACCTAAACCCTATTGAGAACTCAGTTGATTAAAAACTGAGGGCGGACCTCACATGACATTGGAAATGTGCACATGAGCAAAGTTCTCATTTTTTACTCATACCTAACTGTACCTAACCTTAACCACACTGGAGTGTTAAAATGTATTCCTGTGCTATATAGATACATGAATTGAAATTATAAATCAAAATTAAACTTAATGTGAGGTCCGACCTCAGTTTTGAATCAACCAATCAAACGACTTCTGCCTCCAAGGCAAATCTGCCTGGAGAACACTTTTCAATAACTTAAAGTCCTATGAGCCAATGGATGGCTTGTGACTGTTATTGAAAAGAAGGGTGGCTATATTGATCACTGATTTGTTTTGAATGTCAGAAATGTTTATTTGTAAATTCTGAGTAGTTTGTTTATTATTCTCACTTTAAAAGATGAAACTTTTTTGTCAGATGGGAAACTTCTTTTTAAATTTAGTTGCATAATTATTCTGCACACTTATATTTGCCCAACAATTGTGCACACACAGATGTTCTCCAAAGTAGGCCAATATCTCTCTACTTTCTAAACTATTCAGGTTTGAGGTGTATTTACATTTTGGATTGACCAAGAGCTCTGTAGTTGTTCAATTACAAAATTATTCCTCAAGAATACAGCTTGCCTAATAATTGTGAACACATTTTATTGCAAATTCAATTTCGATAGCATATTTTTAAGTGCTTGAAGTGTGTTGGATTAACTTTTAAAGCGAAATGGCTACGCTTTGTCTACCTGCAGTATTTTACCAGTCGTCTGAAAGACCCGCAGGACGGGGACATGCTTACCAGTATGGAGAAAACGTATAACAACGTGTCAACGCTTTGTGCCATGGTGCCCTTGCTGATCTTCACCTGTCTGAACTCAGTTCTGCATCACAGGCAGGTCCCTGACCAAAACCACACCTAGTTTACTATAAAGCATTTAAGTGCTGATATCATATTGTTTTCATTGCTTAGCTTAGCCACATTAGCATATTAGTTTGTATCGTTAAGAACAGAGAATTGGGCCTGCAGCTGAAAGAGCACTTAACTATCAGTGCTAATGTAAAATCACAGAGACGCATTGCTAAATGATATAGAGTATGCACCATAATTCATTATACAGCGACAGTTGTTTTGGTTCTAGATTCTAGAAACTTATTGGATGACATTTCATCATGCAACAAAACAATGACTCTAAACATACTCATAGAGCAACAAAGGTATTTTATGGGAAGACCATGTACACAAAGTGCTGTCATTTCTGAACAGTTCATCAGATGTGTATGGATATACCCTCAAATTAAAGGTGGCAGTCTGCAATTCAACTATTGTCATTGTTTCCTTTCAATCTCAAAGTGCTAGGGTACAGAACCAAAATAACAAAGAAATGTTCACTGCCCAATCCTCACTCTAAATGTTTGGATATTGTTTGTTTGTTTATTTATTTACTTGGTACAGTGCACATTAATCAACAATCTTACACTTCTGTACAGACTGTAAATGAGCCAGATTATAGCATAGATGCTCATTTCCATCTGTAGTCCCAAACCTGACCTGCATGTTTCTAGTGTAGGAAGGCCAAAGACCACGTTGACCTCACGTTGACCTCACGTTGACCTCACGTTGACCTCACGTTGACCTCACATTGACCTCACGTTGACCTCACGTTGACCTCACATTGACCTCACATTGACCTCAGACGATTTGAAATTGACTTTCTAATTCCCAGGGTTCCTCAGAGGTGGCGGATGATGGGCAGCCTGTCAGTGATTTTCATTCTGTTTCTCATCACTGTCATAGTGGTCAAAATAGAGATTGAGCCCCTCCCCTTTTTTGTGGTTACCATGGTCACGATTGTCATTATAAACTGTGAGTTATTTCTGGCGTAATATCTCAGATTTTTACCTCTACCTTCTTCTGTTTGTTGTGTCAATAATTGGTTGTGTACTGTATGTCCTGAAAGCCGAAATAGGCTTTGAATGTGACCTATTACTGGTAACTTGTCTTTAAACCCCCCAGCTTTCGGTGCTATCCTGCAGGGCAGTCTGTTTGGCATGGCCGGCATTTTGCCGACTAAGTACACCACACCCATCATGAGTGGGCAAGGCCTGGCTGGCACATTTGCAGCATTTTCCATGATCTGTGCAATTGCAAGTAAGTCAGACAAATAATTAAGGCTGAGATACTCATTAATATAAATAAAAAGATTGAAAAACGCCTCTATCTCCCTACATGCCTGTCTACTTAGTCGCTGATTCCTACTGTTCTGGCATTTCAATTAAATAGAATAATTAGTTGAATTGGGGAAACAACTTTAGGCATTCATTTTGTTGAGTTTTTCAACGGCTGTTGTTTGATTTGTTCATTGCAAACAGCTGAAAGTCTGTAAATGTAGACAATGTACATGATTTACCACTGTTTAGACAGGTGTTACAGTAGGGTTACGTAAATCACCAAAAAGTGCTAAACACGTGGTTAAAATTCTGTAAAGACATTATAAATTATCAACATTTTGATTATAAAATATATGTATATAATAATACTTGGTAAATGGTAAGTGTAAAGTAAGCAAACCCGTCTCTGTCCAATAAAAAAGACAGAGAAATTTAAATAAACAACTTGGCATCAAATATTCATTGTAGCAAGAGACATAATAAATCCTAATTAGAAAAAAAAATATGATATTTCAGGGATGGGCAACTGGCGGCGCACACGCGGTATTAAACAACCATGCGGCCCGTGAGTCAATTCCCAAATATTAAAATGCTTCAAGGTCGATTAACACTTGAGAGCATCAAAGCGTCACAGGCCCCGAATCGTACCTGCTAGAAACTAATGTCTAGACTCCCTAAAATGTCAAACAATGTATGGTAAAATATGTACTATTGTGTTAACATTTATTTACAAAAAATGCGTTAGAACACGTTCGTCTCAAAGACGAATTTGTTCAATATCAGCTACATATAGCAGGTCGACTGACTCGTTATCCTTCTCAAATGTTCCAGTAGCGTCACACTGCATTTTCCTGTTGAAGCCTGGTGTCCATGGACTTCAATGGGGCTGCTTTGAACAGCTTTATTCAGTGCTTCTGAACTAGATGGTCATTGGATAAATGCTTCAATTATGTCCCGCCCACGGACACTCAGCGTCTCTGGGTGTTAATGGAGGAGTGGGCTGGCCTGGACTCTGGGCTTTTGTGATGATTGGAGGGTCTGTCGAAAGACTGCATCTCCTTTTGATTGACAGCGATTTTGTAATATAAAAAGTTGCTGAAGCTATTCGAGCTCAGTAGGCCTGGCAAACTCGATTCATTTTAAGGATTCGGGTTATTCTGAGTCACTCACTAACCTGATCCGAGTCACTTGAGTCATTATTGCCAAATCTCCAATGAAAACTCAGTCCTAGCCCATTCTCTCTAACCACTAACGTAGATTCACACGGTGCAGAGTCACTATTCCAGAGTTTAGTAACAAACATTTATTTTAAAAAGGCACACATGAAAAAAGAAACACAACATTTAGCCACGCATAGGCAATGTTATAATAATAGATGAAAAAAATGCCAAATGTGCAAATTAATTAAACAATATTACAACAAAAATACATATAACAATAAAATATATTAAATACAAAAACAACAATGAAATGGAACAAACATGCAAAATGTGCAAATAATAAATGCTAAGAAAAAAAACCTAACTATTTACAATATAGTAGTGCTTTTGTTGTGGAATAGCTTTACCCTGACTCGAGGAGAGACTTCACTCGCTCGTCTGATACAGATCCACTCATGACAACGTAGCCGGCTGATTCGCGCGATTGACTGACTCATGCAAGAACTCATGAGTCCTCCGCAACTCATGAGTCCTCCGCAACTCATGAGTCCCATGGTCTGCGAGGCAGGCCGTGTGGCAATGTTTCAGACTGTCTGCTCGACCTAATTGCATGTTAATATACTACATGTATACACCAAACCTACAGTAAGCCTAGCTAGGCTACGTGCAAAACATTGTATGTTATTTTAAATAACGTAGCCGGCTGATTCATGCTATTGACTGACTCACGCAAGAACTCATGAGACCAGAAGAAAAAACAATTACAGACCAGAAGCAGGAAGTGAAAATGACAAAATATCATTTTTATGACATCATCCTGCCATAAAACATTTAATTTTGGGGTAAGGGGGATGGAGGAGTTTTTAAAAACATAGTGAAACATAGTGAAATATGTACATACAGTGATTTATTTACTTGTATGTCCACAAAACTTTGTCACACTGGTTCTCAAGACCTAAGGGCATGCCAATATGGATTTTACAGTGGTATACTTCACGGTTTACTTGTATTTTACAATAATTAACTAAGAACTAAACATAAAAGAAATGTTGATACTATATGACATCATGCATGAAAAACAATGTCTTAGGATGTTGGATTTTTTTATTGATCTTGTAGCCAAGAGTCTATTGAATCCGAAACGATAAAGCACTTCACTGTATGACAAAGCATGACCCTTTCAGAAGCCAAAATATCAATGTGGCCCTGCGGTAGTGAGGATAATATTTTTGCGGCCCTCTATCATCAAAGTTGTCCATCCCTGTGATATGTACATGATAGAAAGGGATTTTCCCTCCCTCTCTCAAAATCCTGTCCTTGTTGATTTCCCAGGTGGCTCAGCGCTAAACAACGCTGCTTTTGGATACTTCATCACGGCCTGTGTAGTGATCTTATTGACCATCATGTCATATGTGGTGCTGCCTAAACTGGTAAAAACTTTGCATTTTGACATTGTTAACTGAAAATGTTGGTAATGAACGGCTACTCAATGATAACACTTAGCTAATGCAAGTAATACATTCTCCATTTGGTATTTTAATTTATATTTAAAGATGCATTCTGGACTTGAAAAAGAAAAAATATAGTTTTTTAAAGCTCCAATTATCAGCTGACATTAATTTCCCCATTTATTCACCCAATTCCCACTATCCCTGCCTTGTCCGCATCTCCACAACTCCTTGTACAGATCTGTAGGATGGCGAGGGACGCGCACATGGTTCATCCAACCACAGGTTGCAGAGCCGTCTGATTCTTATCACATTGTTCATTCAACACAGAAGCCTTTAGTCAGATCGTGATTGGGAGGAATACACTCACCCTGAAATTTTTTTTTTGCACATCCCCTCTGGAAGGGGTCTGGGGATTTGACCTTAAAACATTTTCATTTTTTAATATTGAGGGGGGTGTCTCCCCCACAGATACCCCTCGACTACACCTATGGCTTACATGGTTCATCCAATCATGTGTTGCAGAGCCGGCCGATTCTTTTCGCACTGTTCATCCAACACGGAAGCCTTTAGTCAGTTCATGCACAGGATGATTACGTTCAAAAACGTCCGCAGTTGAACTTACAGGCGCCCGATCTGCACACAAGGTGTCACTGGAGAGCGACGTGGCAAGGTATATCATTTGATTTATCTATCCAAATTTCCGGGCCCTGCTGTGCCAATTTGCCCTGCCTCCTACTGGAGGTGTGGGGAAAGTCAGAACCCATTGTCAAAATCGAACGACTCACTATCATGACGTAGACTGTCCTGCAATGCAGCACTTTAGCCCACTACGCCACCACACTTGAACTGGATTTATTACGTTTTATATGTGCATAGTATAAGCAGAGTCATTATCACAGCACAGAGGGGCATGACATTTCATGTTTTAAGCGAGTGGATTCGGTGAGCTTTTGACTTGACAGTGACATATTTTAAACTAGTGGCTCTAAAACCCTGAATACAAATTTAAGTCATTTAACAGATGCTTCTGTCCAGAGCAACTTACAACAGTCAGCAGATACATTAGCATTTCCACTGACAGACGTTTTTGGTCATTCTAGAAAATCAACTTCACATATAGTAGTGCTCAACCCAGTCTCACGTGGTAAATGTAACATAACATGTACATCTGAAACTCCATTATTTAGTATGATATCGAATGTTACAATAGGTTTCAATACATTAGAATTTGCCAAATATATGATACTGTCTGTTAAGAATTTTGCAAAAACAAAGGACATGTTCTGAATTTACAAAAATGTATGATGTTCTGTTTGCAATTTCCACATGGAGAATGAATTCTACATTCTGCCCCTTTAACCACTGAGGTACAGATTAAATCATAATGGATTAATTTATTCATACACCACATATTTCTTTCAGTTGTTTTTAAGCAAAGAATGTATAGATCAATACTCCATCAATCAATTTAAGTTAATTAGTCTATGTAAAGTCAAAAATGTTGACATCGTTAGTGTAAGTTGTTTTTTTCGCCGTTTTTACATGTAGAAGTTCTATCAGCACTACAATAAGAGCCAAAGTGAAAACCTAGTCAGTGATGAAGAGAACAATCCCAGTCTTCCAAACCTAGTCAGTGATGAAGAGAACAATCCCAGTCTTCCAAACAATGGTACAGTTACAGCCTTTTATGTTTGTGCGCTTTTAAAAAATGTTTAATGTACAAGAAAAAGAAAATCTCATTTTAATTTACATAAATATTGCCCATGCATGAAATAGGAAGACATTCATGTATTGCCTCATTTCCACTCAGAGAGCACTGTGGAGTCTGGTCCAGTTGTCCTTCAAGAAGAAGAGGATCAAAGGTTTTCAATTTTTACCATCTTCAAGAAGGTATGCAAAAATTCCTTTTAGATTGTCAGCGGGATCTAAAATAGTACAATGCAGGTCACAGTAGTGCCAACTATGTGCCTTTTACATATTACTTTCTCCTAAGAATTTAGAAAATACATGTGACTTTTAAAGTAAACACAATACAAAAAGATCCACCTCTTTAATATGGTCAGCTATCATGTTCTCCACTCCATATTTTGTAGTCCAATTCACGATTATGGCCTTGCCTCTGCTTTAGAATAGTCATCCAGTAGGTATCTTCAAGCACATTCGTCTGGAATAACAACCGTGATTGAGTTTGCAGGTGTCTGACCTTATAAAACATGTCACAAGTGAACATTAAGATAAGGCAGTCCTGCCCAGCAACTAAACCTGTGATCTTTTGTGGAAGTTACATGTGTTTGGCCACCGTGGAGTGGCCCTAATGTTCTCTCGACCTCTGACCCTTTACCCTGTAGATCTGGGTCATGGCTCTCTCCGTGTGTTTGGCCTTCCTCGTGACCATCGGTATATTCCCTGCAGTCACTGTGGATGTCAAGTCAAAGATCGCTAATGGAGGCACCTGGGGTAAGAGATCTCTGCTCTCATCTCTGATCACTGTGTCACCGCCTCACTATTAAGGTTAAATTGATTCTGCATTGTTTTGTCTTTCACTAAAACAATGACTCCATGTCCCCAGTGTCTTGTGTGAAATATACTATATATCTGTACACTCACCTAAAGAATTATTAGGAACACCATACTAATACTGTTTGACCCACTTTTGCCTTCAGAACTGCCTTAATTCTATGTGGCATTGATTCAACAAGGTGCTGAAAGCATTCTTTAAAAATGTTGTCCCTTATTGATAGGATAGCATCTTGCAGTTGATAAAGATTTGTGGGATGCACATCCAGGACACAAAGCTCCCATTCCACCACATCCCAAAGATGCTCTATTGGGTTGAGATCTGGTGACTGTGGGGGCCATTTTAGTACTGTGAACTCATTGTCATGTTCAAGAAACCAATTTGAAATGATTCAAGCTTTGTGACATGGTGCATTATCCTGCTGGAAGTAGCCGTCAGAGGATGGGTACATGGTGGCCATAAAGGGATGGACATGGTCAGAAACAATGCTCAGGTAGGCCGTGGCATTTAAACGATGCCCAATTGGCACCAAGGGGCCTAAAGTGTGCCAAGAAAACATCCTCCACACCATTACACCACCACCAAAAGCCTGCACAGTGGTAACAAGGCATGATGGATCCATGTTCTCATTCTGTTTACGCCAAATTCTGACTCTACCATCTGAATGTCTCAACAGAAATTGAGGCTCATCAAACCAGGCAAAATCTTTCCAGTCTTCAACTGTCCAATTTTGGTGTGCTCTTGCAAATTGTAGCCTCTTTTTCCTATTTGTAGTGGAGATGAGTGGTACCCGGTGCGGTCTTCTGCAGTTGTGGCCCATCCGCCTCAAGGTTGTGTGTGTTGTGGCTTCACAAATGCTTTGCTGCATACCTCGGTTGTAACGAGTGGTTATTTCAGTCAAAGTTGCTCTTCTATCAGCTTAAAGCAGTCGGCCCATTCTCCTCTGACCTCTAGCATCAACAAGGCATTTTTGCCCACAGGACTGCCGCATACTGGATGTTTTTCCCTTTTCACACCATTCTTTGTAAACCCTAGAAATGGTTTTGCGTGAAAATCCCACTAACTGAGTAGATTGTGAAATACTCAGACCGCCCCGTCTGGCAACAACAACCATGCCACGCTCAAAATTGCTTAAATCACCTTTCTTTCCCATTCTGACATTCAGTTTGGAGTTCAGGAGATTGTCTTGACCAGGACCGCACCTTTAAATGCATTGAAGCAACTGCCATGTGATTGGTTGAGTAGATAATTGCATTAATGAGAAATTGACCGGGTGTTCCTAATAATCCTTTAGGTGAGTGTATATGTATATGTGTGTGTATGTGTATAGAATGTCTCCATATTGAATTATGCTACTTTGGTCAATTTACTAGCATTTACACAACAAAAATGTCATTGTACACTTCTATCTCCTACCAGAGATGTACTTCATTCCTGTGAGCTGTTTTCTGCTTTTCAACCTGAGTGACTGGGCTGGAAGGAGCCTGACCGCCCTCATTATGTGGGTAAGTCAACAGCAAAACACAGGTTTTAGGTTTTAAAATGGCAAATTCCATTTCTAAAAGGTGCTATTTGTAGAATTTTGCACCGGTGAGAACAGCTGTACTTTTTTCTTTCATTGACAAGATTAGAAAAGCTTTAAAAATTGAATTTCTTAATATTTTAACATTTTTGTAAAAGCAATAATGTAGGGAATCATTATATAAAAAATGCACTTTTATAAAATGTTAAATATTATGATATACAGTTTTTACAGATTTTCAAAGCTCGTCACAGAAAAGTAAAAGCCATTTTCACCAGGCACATAATTCTACCAATTGCATCTTTGAATAAAATGTTTGGCATTTTCCGTTTTAGTCATTTAGTAGTGTTTTTTTCCAGAGCGACTCAGAGTACAGGCCTAGCTTGTACACTGCCACAAACAAACATTTAATGTCTCAAATGTGCCTTTTCAGCCTGGGAAAAGCAGCATCCTGCTGCCCATTTTAATGGTGACCCGCTTGATTTTCGTGCCCCTCTTCATGCTGTGCAATGTTCAGCCCCGCCATAGCCTACCTGTCGTCTTTGAACATGATGCCTGGTTCATCGTCTTCATAATCATCTTCGCCTTCTCCAATGGATACCTGGCCAGCCTGTGCATGTGCTTCGGCCCAAAGTAAGAGCTTTTCAGCTGGGTGCACACAACCACCTTGTAGGTGTATCTACCGTTGGAAATTTCACACGCTGTACACAATCAACCACAAAGCTAGCTTAGCTCTACCCAGGCAAGAACTAATACCTTCTCAGATCTACCCAGGCCAAAACTCGTAGCTTCTCAGATCTACCCAGGTCAAAACTCGTAGCTTCTCAGATCTAACCAGGCTATAACTCGTACCTTCTCAGATCTACCCAGGCTATAACTCGTACCTTCTCAGATCTACCCAGGCTATAACTCGTACCTTCTCAGATCTACCCAGGCTAGAACTTGTACCTTCTCAGATCTACCCAGGCTAAAACTAATACCTTCTCAGATCTACCCAGGCTAGAACTTGTACCTTCTCAGATCTACCCAGGCTAGAACTCGTACCTTCTCATATCTACCCAGGCTAGAAGTAATACCTTCTCATATCTACCCAGGCTAGAACTCGTACCTTCTCAGATCTACCCAGGCTAGAACTAATACCTTCTCAGATCTACCCAGGCTAGAACTCGTACCTTCTCATATCTACCCAGGCTAGAACTCATACCACTTCCCTCTCCACAGACTCGTCAGTCCCCACGAGGCAGAGACAGCTGGTGCCATCATGGCCTTCTTCCTCTCCTTAGGTCTGGCTCTAGGAGCTGCCTTCTCCTTCGTCTTCAGGGCTGTGATCTAACAGGGCCCCTGTGGAGATTAACGACCCTGTTACCAAACACGACCTTTGACCCTGTAACCAAACACGGCCCTTGACCCTTGCATTACAACCGACTCTCTCAAATGTTTATTTACTGTGTCTTAAATATTTTTTTTACAAACAATAAGGATACACTTCAAACCTGGTTTTCCAAACAATGGCAGGTGGCATTGAGTTTACGACATGGGTTCAATCATATTGTACTGCTTCCTATGGATCCATCGTCTTTTCAGTTTAAGAACTTGGCTCCTGTAGCATATTGTATGGATCATTATGAAGCTTAATCCTTATTTGGATATGTTCATAATATGAAACACATTAAGAAAAATGTGTTCATAAAAAAATGTATGGCTACATTAGCCTTACTGGCTATTTATTTGTGAATAAGTTGTATTGTGTATGTGTACACTAAACATTGTTAGCCACTTTCAATTTATTTTTGAGCCAGATACAACTGTTGTGCTCTTTAGAGTGAATTCTCAGTGTACTGGTACAAAAATGTTATTTAGTACCTTGGTTATATTTACAGGACCACTAGAATTTTCTCCACTTTGGATGTGAACATGTAACAGTTTCTGCTCCTCTCTGTATTCAATAGGTTACTTGTCCAGATGCATTATCAAGCATCACACCATAATGTATAACCATGACTGATATTAAAACAAAGGGACGGCAATCAACAGAAGACCGATACCTCAACTATAATGAACAAAACATAATCACTAAAGTAATTTGTATTATTACTGAGAGGCAATCGGTCAATTGAATCCATGTAATGTATTTCTGGGCAGGAGATGTTATTTTTATTCACAGGTCTGTAGGTGAATCAATTAATCAAATGTATTTTATAAAGCTGTTTTACAACAGCATTTGTCACAAAGTATTTGACAGACACCAGGCCTAGGCGCAGACAAAGAGAAAGACTGAGGAGAAGACTGCGGCTGAGCCCCTGTTGACAATGGGCACGTGTGGTTTACAGTCAGGAGCTTAGACCACTACGCTAAACTAGGGCATATATTGTATTTCGATAATCGTTTGATTCTCTATATATTTTACAGTTACTTGTTGAGTTCACAAGTTTTGAGAAGTCCCTAATTAAGAGAAAATTATCAGAAGAAGAAGAAGTTTTACTTGTATATTAGCGCCTTTCCATAGCTCAAGGTTGCTTTACATCGTACACCTTCCACCTACAGTAGACAAACGGAAACAAGGGATGGACAATAAACCAAGTTCAGCTGATCTAAGGGACCGGGCAGGGCGGTAAGGGTGGAGTAAATCAGACAGATATTGAGGGGCAAGACCATTTAATGCTTTAAATGTTAGCAGCAATACCTTAAAGTGGATGCGTGATGCCACAGGTAGCCAGTGAAGTTCATGAAGCAAAGGTGTAACATGAGCAGAGCGCCTAGTCAAGGGAGCATTCTAGCTGCAGAGTTCTGAACGTACTGTAATCTTGCAATTAGTTTTTTGGGAAGACCAAGAAATAAGGCATTGCAATAGTCTAGGCGTGATGTGATTAATGCATGAATTAAAGTTTCAGCATCAGCTACAGCGAGAAAAAAATAGTTTTTAACAAGTGAAGAGATGTGAGATCCAAAAGACAAGAGTTGGACCGAATATGACACCAAGGTTACGAATTGATGACAAATGCATATAGTGAATTCCGTCAATTTCAAATGACTGGTCCATCCTTTTGACTAAGGCAGTAGAGCCAATCACTATTATCTCGGTTTTCTTATTATTTAACTTGAGGAAATTCAGGGACATCCAATGCTTGATGTCCCTGACACATGCAGTGAGTGAGTCAGGCAGAGATGGCCTATCAGAACTGGTGGTAAAATAGATTTGAATATCATCAGCATCGCAGTGGAATTAAAGTCCATGCCTGCGTATGATGTCACCAAGAGGATACATGTAGATAATGAACAATAATGGGCCAAGAACCGAACCTTGAGGGACACCCTGTGTAAGTGAAGCAGTGGCAGATCTAAGCCCTTGTATAGTAATATAATTCTTTCTGTCACTGATGTAGGAAGTGAGCCAGGAAAGAGTAGAGCCAGTGATGCCAATATCAGAAAGCCTAGAGATCATTATTTCATGGCAGACTGTGTCAAAAGTAGCGCTTAAATCAAGGAGCATCAATATGTTTATCAGCCCTGAATCCATGGACACAAGAATGTCGTTAACCACCCGAAGAAGGGCAGTTTCAGTGCTATGTGATGGGCGAAATCCAGACTGGAAAGGTTCAAAAAGACCATTAACATCCAAATGTGATCGCAGCTGTGCAGCAACAACCCTTTCAAGGACTTTGCTTAAGAACGTTAAGTTATATATTGGTCTGTAATTGTCCATATTTAGATGGTCTAGGCCTGATTTTTTGAGAATCGGGGTCACCACAGCCATTTTTAGTTCAGCTGGGACAACACCAGATGCCAAACTACAGTTTATCATATGTGTTATGAAGGGTGCAACCTCAGGCGCACACAGCTTAAGCAAAATAGTAGGTGTAGGATCGAGCCGGCAGGATGTGGAATTTGATCTCAAAATTGGATCACTTATGGCAGCAAAAGTAGTTAGTGAGAAAGCAGAGAGAGAGTTTGTTGAGTGAGCGGAATCAGTTAAAGTTAAATGAACATGTGGGTCACTTGTATGTGAAGTGGTTTTGGTAATGGATGCAGTAAATCAGTTAAGGTTAAATGAACATGTGAGTCACTTGTATGTGAAGTGGTTTTGGTAATGGATGCAGTGAATCAGTTAAGGTTAAATGAACATGTGAGTCACTTGTATGTGAAGTGGTTTTGTTAATGGATGCAGTGATTGACTTCAGTTTATCAGAGAAAAATTGAGAAAAGCTATTTACAAGCCCCACAGAGCCCGAAATAACATATTGCAGTGAATTAGTGAGTTTGTTAACCATTGCAAAGAGTGATTTGGGCCTGCACTTAGAATTCCTAATGATATAGGTGAAATAAGAGGATCTTGCACCGTTAAGGGCTGTATGGTACTTAAGCAAGTGTTCTTTAAAAGCCAAAGAGTACACAATTAGTCCAGTTTTCCTGTATAGTCTTTCTAGGCGGCGGCCCTCAGTTTTCATC
>JACXGM010001034.1:0-15434 GCA_016801145.1 Umbra pygmaea | reverse complement strand
ATATTAAACAGTAGTGTATACCTTCATGACTCAATATTAAACAGTAGTGTATACCTTCATAACTCTGTGAAAGGAAAAAACCTTAGGTAGGGGGGTGGAAAAATGCAGGGGGGGGTCTAAACATTGCCTACTAAAGACCCCAATAGTATTTTTTTCATGTTTGATACATGTATAGCTGTCAAACCTTTTTGGAAAAATACAAGAACAGTGTTTTAGGAGTAGTAAATGTTTTGAATATTGAAATTATTGGGTTAATAACTTTAACTTAAATTAAACAGACAATAGTAGAATAGCAGAATCAACATTTCACTATCTAACTGGAAACTAATGCATATTATGGACAAAATGTGTTTTTGAAAATTTTATTTTGTCCCTGTATTATTCCTGTGTAAAAATGTATATACAAAATAACTATGTAACATTGGTTCTCAAATGACTTAACTGGGTAAATAAAAATTGTGATTTTAAATAAAGATTTTTCTCACCTCCGAATATTGTTTCTGAGCAGCCAAGGCCACACCCTCTGCGAAGGCTAAAGCAGCCAAGGCCACACCCTCTGCGAAGGCTAAAGCAGCCAAGGCCACACCCTCTGCGAAGGCTAAAGCAGCCAAGGCCACACCCTCTGCGAAGGCTAAAGCAGCCAAGGCCACACCCCCTGCCAAGGCAGCAGAGTCGAGCAGCAGTGAGGAGTCCAGTGACGAGGAGGAGGTCACAGTGAAGGTAGAAGAGCGCTGTGATATTTAACAATAAAACATTAAATTAAAAAGACACTCCAGGTTTCAGGTTTAAGTGACTTGTAATTTAAAACGCCAATGTTTTGGCATCAACTTGCATTCTTGAGGGTTAAAACGTGGAGTGTTGGTCTTATATTTAATATTAAATATATCTAAGCACTTCCACCAACATACTCTGGGTGTGCATCAGTTTGTAGCTTTTTACAACATACAGATTTGTTCCAATTGCAAACCACATACCATTGTAGCACTGTATGAAGTACAGAGGTGCCCTGTTGGAAGGCATCTAGCTGTTTGAATCGTAGGTTACAATGCATGGACCAAGCAGATGTGTCCATTGCTACGGGATAATGCTTGTTCTTCATTCAGTTTAATATGGGCTCATGCGTTTCTCTGCTCACAGAAGCCAGCAGCCAAACCTCCAGTAAAGCCCCTGGCGGTGACACCAGCAGCCAAACCTCCAGTAAAGCCCCTGGCGGTGACACCAGCAGCCAGGAAGAAGGACTCTAGTTCCAGCAGTGAGTCCTCAGAGGACGAAGCCCCAACAAAAGTCTCCGCAACTAGTGAGTACATTGAGTTTGTTTTCAACGAGTGACATTTAGTGACAATTTTGCCTGATGAAGAGAAAGCATTGTTGCCTGAGTGCAGACTAACTGGGTGTTGCTTACTTTATAGAAAGAAGGCTGCAGCCACATTAATATATTTAGTGTTCAAAACTGCCTTAACGGCCATTTGCTCATGTATTCTATCAAACATTAAAGTTAAGAACATCTGGCCTAGCGTGATGGACTGTGAATTATCCACCGGCTTACAACAAATGTCTGTCAACACAGATGAATGTCAGACTGGTGTCTCTAAGGAAAAAATAATATTTTGAATAACAATTTACTTTGTAGTAGGCAGAGATGGGCATAAATGCTGTAATAGATTACTTTTCTGGGTTGGGCTGAGTTCACAACTCATGCAAAGTTCCTCAGTAAAACAATAATGACCAAGTAAGAGGTTCTGTAATTTTAGAATGTTTCCCATTGCTCCAATTGAAGGTTTTAGTTTTTCATAGATCACTGGTAAGTTATGAACTTCATTTACCTGGTCATTAGGGTCTTATTGAGGAACTTCCCAAACGTTGTGAACTCAGTCCAACCCAGAAAAGTAATTTATTACAGTATTTATGCCCATCTCTGGTATTAGGGCTCTCCCTGACTAAGAATTTCTTTGGTTGACCAAGACTCGACTGATTTCTGTTTACAATAATCTAAATTTTGAAACGTTCTTTTTCCTTAACTGTCACACTCAGTGTTTTTTAAGTAAACAAATTTGTTTAATACTTTACAGCGCCGTTGGAAGAAGTAATCAGAAACAAATAAACAAGTAAAAAGGGTGATTAACAAGACAACAAAATCTGATCCGACTCAATGTACTGTAACATGCTGCCATTTCCGGATTCAGCTGCTTTAAAATTATTCCTAATATTAAGCCTCAGGTGTCAGCTGTTGTTGCTGAATGCCTATATAATTACAACTGTGTAGTTGTATGTAACTGATAAGTAATATCCATGCAGCGTTGGGTAAAGTTACTTTTACGATTACTTTTCAGTTACTTGTTGACTTCACAAGTGTTGTAAAGTCCCTTATTAATATAAAATGATCAGGTAAATGGAGTTCATATCTTTAACAGTGACCTATTAAACAAATAGAAAGAGTAAAGAAAATATCAGTCATGGTCACCAGTACGATATTAACTCCATTTACCTGATCATTTTTTCTTAATTAGGGACTTCGCAAAACTTGTGAACTCAACAAGTAACTGAAAAGTAATCGTAAAAGTAACTTTACCCAACACTGTATCCATGTAATACAAATTTAACATGTGAATAAGCAGAGTGAGTCAATTAAATGACGTGTGCTTGAGCCTTTTCCAGAACCAGACAACATTCACCTCGGGAAAATGCGCCTTTATACCTGGCAGACGAATGTGGAACTGTCTTCATTAGACTTTTGGTGTGATTTGTCATTCGATGTGATATCTTTAACCTAGATTCATCCAGTCGTAAACTTAAATGTAGGTTTGGCTTTGTCTCTGGTTATAACAATGTCTATTTTTGTGATTAGATCATTCAGACATACAGTAGCTTAAACATCTCATTTAGATCATTCAGACTTAGCACAGCCAAACCAGACATACAGTAGCTTAAACATTTCATTTAGATCATTCAGACTTAACAGACATACAGTAGCTTAAACATTTCATTTAGTGCAGATTAGTCAAAGCAGCACATTTTAGCATGCACCTACATAAGCTGTGTTGAAGTGGTAGGCTACATCCTATTTAATGTTGAACAATGTTATGAAAACCATTGTTGGTAGAGTTTGCGTTAAACTTGTTTTGAATCACCCGTTACTAAAGATGGACCGATGCCAGTTCTTGGTATCGGGCCCGATACTAGGCATAAGTACTTGTGATAAAAATACCAAATACGTCCTCCACATTTAAGAGCATTATGCTGTGCAACACTTTACAGATTAGCCATAGATGGACATAGTTGTTTTATTAAAAGTGCCAGAGAGGGAATAGTAGCCTACTGTACAAAGCAGTATATAGATAGGAAACAGTTGTATTGCTCAATCGTAACGATAGGAACAACAATACCAAGTAACTGGTAAATCTGATTCACATAAATGTTTTATTGGAAATGTAACTGTAATTCCAGCACCCAGGATATATTTCATATTGATGATAACGACAGTCTACTTCCTCTTTCATTGACCAGCTTATAAATCTGTACAACTGTATTTATTGCCATTTAAAAAAGAAAAGCGATTTAAATGGGAAAATGCTTCCCTGCAATATGAGGTGATTTGTTGCAAACAAAAAATCACCACCTAAAATGCATAATCATTACCAAAGACGGAGCCACTCGTGCCTATTATTGAAAAACACTTTTGAATCTCTCTGTAGGAAACTATTTTCCTCACGGCAATTCTGTGGTAAAGTTCAAATGGCAAAATATGAAATTGCTATTTTCATGTAGCCTAATATTAGTAAATTTATAGGTGCACTTTTTAGCATCCTCAAGGAATTGCACATTTAAGTACAGGACTGAACGAAGGCTGCAAGTCATTAGGCCAGTCACTGCATACTGTAGCGTCGCATAAATTAATAATAGGCTACACCTTTGGAAAGGAAAGACAAATGTTGGTAGTTTGCAACCCTTCTTGGTGAACAAAGTAGTGGAGGTTCTGACATACTAATGTTAAGAAATATACATGAAAGGAAATACGATTAGCCTATTTATGTTTTGTTCAATAGATTAGTGATGGTACAGCTATAATTGTGTACCGACTATAATAAAACAATCAAATACCTTAACAGAATATTATATGATTAGGTCATTATCCCTGTTTGGAAAAAGTCACTTCAAAATGTCTGCAATGCTTAGTGCAAATGCGAACACAAACATGCGGCTATTGCATTCGCTTTCACAAACATGTTTCTCTCATTTTAGCTAATTAGGGAAGGAGACGTTAACCATTGACATTTGTATTAAATATTACACATTCTTGATCTGCAATGTAAATTACGTTCTTCTGGATATGTAGGAATATTTACTTTTCTATATTTGAATTGGCTGATCAACATCCTAAGAAATAGCAGGTTTTAGCTTGATAAACGTGACATTTGGCATAGTAATAAATAGTATCAGTACTCGTATCGGCAAGTACTCAAAATGAAATACTCTGTACTTGTACTCGTTACTTTGATGAAATGCTTCCATACTACAGATTCATTATGCATTTCTTTTATTAATTTCTAATAACACCAACAGTACAGTACATTTCAAGTTCAGGACAGTTTATTGTGAATTTAGCAACTGCTACAATGGCATGCTCACTCCGGTCCCGAGCGCATCATAAGCCCGCCCTCCCCAATTAAGATCCAACGACCGCAGCTGTCACACAACCATACAGCTCCTTGACTTAAAAAAAATCTTAGCCCGGGGCCACTTTGTAGAGTCTTCTGTAGAGTGAATACACCCCCAAGCAGGATGTCCACGTTAACATGGGAGCTGCTTTGTCAGTGGCAGTCTTCTTTCCTAGCCGTGGTACATTATCGCCCTGTTCTGATGAAGTAGCATTGTGTGCATCTCGCATGATGCAGCAACAGAACAGGAGACAGAAAATGTTAGTGAAAATTGTGGAAGTATAGTTCGGGGTTGAAAAACTATTGGCCACTTCAGAGAAGTTAGCCTGTTTTGTTTACTTGTCTGATAGCAAAAACGACTTGTACGAAGCAGAAGATTCAATTATTGTGATTAAAAATAGTGGTGTGCCGGTTTCGGAATTGTTGATGACTGATATGAGCGTTGTCGCGGGGGGGTGCGGTGTTGGTCTGTTAAGACTGCCCAATTGCCGGACACAATTTATTTTGAATTGCCTTTAAATAATTAATGAGCAGACACTAATTACTCGCTATACATTTATTTAGGATTAACGGCAAGCCAACTAGCAATTAAGTAAATCACACACAGTTAACGAAGTACTTAAATTCTCTAAGCGCTGCATAAAAACATTAGTAAATTACATGGGATAAAATCTGCATACCTTTACCAAAGAATAAGACAAATAACGACTGTTGTAAAAACGGTGGGCCATATTCAACTGCCTTTGACCAGGGGTGGGTGGTTGAGCATCAGTGAAGCAGTGTTTAATCCAATGTCCGTGTAGGTTAATCTTCAGGTGGTTACGGAGATTGGTGGTGTTGACATTTTTAACAAATACTGTTTTTTCTGGCAGGCTCATCAAGGTTTTTTGGTTTTCCCTTGCCATCTGGTTTAAAAAAATGTTTTTGAACTGTAGGAAGCACTTTCCTCACACGTTGTTAAACACAATTGGCCTGATATATTCTCCATGTTCACAGTCGTCTTTGCATCTCATCCGTCACGTTATTATACTAGACTGTAAATGCAGTTTGAGTTGTGCTTTTTGTGTGAGGTTTTAAAACCGAAATTTGCCTAAACAGCCGATTCTAACTTTTTATAGCAAGATCCATATTTTCACCTCACTGGGGAAAGAAACAGACTATTCACCCTCCTCCACTCTAATGAATAGGTGTTTGCTTAAACGGTAGGCCGCCTTGCACCTCCACCCCCCACACTTGGCATTAAACTCCGTTGAGTGGCTTCAGACTGGCCACTGCGCTGCATGCATCTGCAAATTTCAGTTATGCTATTTTTCAAAGAATCAAATACTGTTGGAAGAGACGTAGACCATTTATAACACAGACTGTTAGTTAAACAATTATTTTTAATTAGTATTTAGACACTGTATGATAACGTTTAAAAATGTTTTAATAACATGGCTTTGGCGGTTATGGAGTTCTAATGACGGTGTTCATCTATAACCGTCGGTCTCATGGTTTATTTAATAACCATCACACCCCTAATTGTCGCTGTATTATTCCTGTGTTCGGTAAAAACACATATAGAAAAACAAATAATTAAAAAAAGTCTATGTACAATTCTGTCCGACAGAACATTTGTACAGAACATTACATAGTGCAGCTTTAAAGGAAATCTGGCATATCTTCTTATCACTCAGAACTTTACCCTGACCAATATTGCGCAGATGGCTCAGTGGGTAGGGAGTCAGACTTGTAGTCAGAAGGTTGCCAGTTCGATTCCCGACTGAGCCAACTGTCGTTGTGTCCTTGGGCAAGACACTTTACCCTAATTGCTCCCAGGTCGTTGCTGTAAATAAGAAATTGTTCTTAGTCAACTTAATTTAAATAAAGGTTAAATTAAAAAAATTAAATTAAATTTAAATTTGCCTTCAATTGTTTTGTTCTCTGATCACACTTGAGTCTCAGATACCACTTAGTGTAATTAAGTGTAATTTCTTGATATTTTGCGTAGTTTTGTATTTAAACCTTTTCCTTTTGTCAAGTGTTCAATGTGAAATGGAATTGGTTCTAAATAAAAATAGGTGGATTTTAAAATCCCCCCCAAATATTGTTTCTTAACAGCGAAGGCCACACCCCCTGCCAAGGCTCAACCGGCGAAGGCCACACCCCCTGCCAAGGCTCAAGCGGCGAAGGCCACACCCCCTGCCAAGGCAGCAGAGTCGAGCAGCAGTGAGGAGTCCAGTGACGAAGAGGAGGTCACAGTGAAGGTAAAAGAGCGCTGTGATGGTAGAAGAACGCTAATCTTTTGGCATCAACTTGCATTCTTGAGGGTTAAAACGTGGAGTGTTGGTCTTTAACATTAATTTTCTGAGCACTTCCACCAACATACTCTGGGTGTGCATCAGTTTATAGCTTTTTACAACATACAGATTTGTTCCAATTGCAAACCACATTGTAGCACTGTATGAAGTACTGAGGTGCCCTGTTGGAAGGCATCTAGCTGTTTGAATCGTAGGTTACAATGCATGGACCAAGCAGATGTGTCCATTGCTACGGGATAATGCTTGTTCTTCATTCAGTTCAATATGGGCTCATGCGTTTCTCTGCTCACAGAAGCCAGCAGCCAAAGCTCCAGTAAAGCCCCTGGCGGTGACACCAGCAGCCAGGAAGAAGGACTCTAGTTCCAGCAGTGAGTCTTCAGAGGACGAAGCCCCAACAAAAGTCCCCACAACTAGTGAGTACATTGAGTTTGTTTTCAACGAGTGACATTTAGTGACAATTTGGCCTGATGAAGAGAAAGCATTGTTGCCTGAGCGCAGACTAACTGGGTGTTGCTTACTTTCTAGAAAGAAGTAAGGCTGCAGCCACATTAACATATTTAGTGTTCAAAACTGCCTTACTGGCCACTTGCTTATGTATTCTATTAGGGCTGCAACAACGAATCGATGATATTGATAAAAATCTATTAATATTGTTGGCAACAAATTTCATTATCGATTCGTTGGGTCTATTTTGTTGCTCGCTGTGTGGTGGAGCTACCTCACTTAAAGAAAACCCGTTTTGAATTGTTTGACCGAAATCTTGGATATTATGGCAGAACTTCACTTTAAATTAAACAAAAAAGATTTATGTGCAAACTCTAACACCTAAATGGCATTGCACCGGAGCACCACCGTAATGAGGGAGCACTTGTAAAGAAAAAATGTTGGAGCAATAAGCGAAGGCAAGGGGACTCAACAGCAGGGTAAGTTACTACATAATAATAGCATGCGTTGTGTTTTGAAATGAGGAATAGTTCCTCCTACAGCAAGTAGTTCTTATTTATCAAGTAGCCTATTTTTTGTCGCGATCCAGCTTGGTTTATTAAATCAAATCCACTTCAACGTTGCACGACAAGTGTATTTAACTAGCTGGCTAATTAATGTTTGTGGTCGAGCAGACGTGGTAGAGCTAACGTTAATCTAACAAGCTCAATAACACTATTTGGTAGTGCTAAAGTAAACAAACAGAAAGAGTTATAGTGCAAAACTAATTTAAAACACAAACCAGATCTTACTACTATAGTATTACAACATATGCTAACCTTGTACTTCTTCGGGGATGCTAATTTGTTTAACATTTCACTATGTGATATACTTTTATTGTTTTTTCAACTAGGCTAATGTTGCGCACAGTAGAAATGCCAAAGTCCGTTTCAAAACAAGTCATTCTTAATCAAAAACAGTTAATGTCAAAATAAGCATAAACAGGTAAAAATACATAAAGCAGAAATACATAAAAAATCCACGTTAACATGGGAGCTGCTTTGTCAGTGGCAGTCTCCTTTCCTAGCCGTGGTACATTATCGCCCTGTTCTGATGAAATAGCCTCGTGTGCCTCTCACATGATGCAGCAACAGAAGAGGAGACAGAAAATGTTAGTGATGTAAATTTAAATCGTGGAAGTATAGTTCAGGGGTTGAAGAACTTTATTGGCCACTTGTCCTTAAGTCTGTTTTACTTGTCTGATAGAAGAAAAAACTTGTACGAAGCAGAAGTTTCAACTATTGTGATTAACACTCATGTCTGTAATTCCTGGAAACAAGCAATACATATTTCTCGCTATGTTTTAACTAAAACAGTACTTGAACATTTTTTTGGTGTTGATTCTCTGGTCAAAGTGCCGAAGCCATCTAGAAAGATTAACTAACACAATCATTCTTTAGAGTACCAATTAATTCAATGGGATGTGTAGTGCAATCACATAACATTGCATAAATCTAAAGTTTTGTTCAGTTTTGCAGGTGAAGAATTAAAAAAAATATCTACCGGTCACTCAGCTTATAGCCATTGTTTGACAGACATTTTAGAAACCTATGTATTCCCATTTAGGAATGACTTTGTTTACAGCTGGATTGTTTTTTACCTTTGTGACTGAGATTTAAGATGTGACACGTTTTGGCTACTTAAGGTTACCATGGATACAGACTCAGTTTTGAGTGAAAATATGTTACTTACAAAGTTGAACTGACTTCTATTCAAGCAGTTGCATTTCATGCTCATTGATAACATTCATTGATAACATTCATTGATAACATTCATTGATAACATTCATTGATAACATTCATTGATAACATTCATTGATAACATTCATTGATAACATTCATTGATAACATTCATGGATGTAAATATGTCAGAAATTTTGAAACATAAGATTAAGACTCACTATAAAGAAATATTCTCTTGTTATGCTTCTAATTTTTTTCTCCTGTTACACTTACTCATGCATTTCGACCTCAGTCATCAGGTGCAGTTAAACAAAACATGCAAATATTTTGTCCAGCTATTAAACGTCAGACACTTTAAGAATCTTTATTGTAGATATTATGTCTATGCAATTTTTTGTGCAATGTTTAGACTCGTATTTTCGATGAAGCATAAACGGTGAATTAGCACTTGCACAACATACAGCAGATGTCTGTTGGTGCGACCACTGGAAGAGTGCACAACGGCTAACATCTTGTGCTCTTAAACTGGAAAGTGCCATACCGTGTTTGAGAACGAATTAAAGTTGAGGGCCCATCACACGCACACTGATTTCACGGTGCAAAAAATATATCACCAAGGGAGGATATAACTTAAAAAATAGGTCCAGTTTCTCTCGACCATCAAAATATGTATTTTAGTATTTATAATGTTGTGTTCTAACCTGTTTTATCTATCAATGCATAGAAAATTTGGACAAGTTGCCAAACGTATTTGCTGACCTCTGCCCTTAAAGGGACTCTGACATGTCCTACGATTTGAAATGTCACCCTAGTCACCATTTTAAATTTGCCTTAATTTGTTTTATGTTCTCCGATCACACATGTGAGACACCGATCAGCCATAGCATTATTAACCCCTGCCTAAAATTGCGTAGATCCCCGTTTTGCCACCAAAAAGCTCTGACCCATGGAGGCATGGACTCCACTAGACCTCTGAAGGTGTGCTGTGGTATCTGGCACCAAGACGTTAGTGGCAGATCCTTTAACCTGGGATTTCCACCAACTGCGGAATGGCTGCAGATCGGCTCCGCTGCGTCGGCTCCGTGCTCCGCCATCATTCAATACCCAACAGGTCCGTATTGGTTGCGGAATGGCTGAGAGTGACTATACGTGGACCCTCGTGAATTCACGTATGATCGCGCGATATAACAGCATATATACTGTACTGAATTGCTGCGGAGCTCTCCGGCATCCAGCAGAAATAGAAGCTCTGCGTATCTGCTCCGGAGGGTTGCGGATCGCCGGAGCTGGGACGGAGTCGGAACGCAGCCGTTCCGCAGTCAGTGAAAATACAAACATTGACTTTAATGGAAACCTATTGACTCCGCTGCCTTTCCGGAGCGGATCCGCAGCCGTTCCGCGGTTGGTGGAAATTGCCGGTAAGTCCTGTAATTTATGAGGTGGAGCCTCCATGGATCAGACTTGTTTGTCCAGCACATCCCACAAATGCTCGGTTGGATTGAGATCTGGGAATTTGGAGGCCAAGTCAACACCTTGAACTCATTGTGTTCCACAAACCATTCCTGAACCAGTTTTCCTTTTTGGCGTTTTGATGATACATGGTCTGCATTAATCCTTAGGTAGTTTTTAGTTGTCAATGTAACGTCCACATGAATGTTAGGACCCAAGGTCTCCCGGCAGAACATTGCCCAAAGCATCACACTGCCTCTGCCGGCTTGCCTTTGTCCCATAGTGCATCTTGGTGCAATGTGTTCCTTAGGTAAGCAACGCACACGTTTATCCACATGCTGTGAAGGAAAATGTGATGCTTCAGACCAGGCCACCATCCATTGTTTCGTGGTCCGGTTCTGATGCTCACGTGCCCATTGTAGGCACTTTCATCAGTGGACTCGGGTCAACATGGGCACCTTGACTGGTGTGCAGTACCCTACTCAACAAATTGCGATGCTTTGTGTGTTTTGATACCTTTCTATCTGAACCAGCAGTAACTTTTTTTCAGTAATTTGAACTAGAAGAGTTTCTGTTGGCTCGAACCAAACAGGGTTAATGTTGTTGCTGATCGTTGTATAATCCATCAGACACCATTTCACTTCATAAAGTGTAGTTTCTTGATATTTTGCCTAGTTTCATATTTTGCATGCTTTTTCTTTTTGTGGGTATTTAAATCTTCCTTTGGTCAGGTATTTGATGTGAAATGTAATTGTTTCTCAAATGACTAACATGGATGAATTTTCAAATCTACATTTATTTTTTTGCTAAAATGTGTTTTTAACAGCCAAGTCCACGCCCCTTGCCAAGGCTCAAGCGGCGAAGGCCACACCCCCTGCCAAGGCTCAAGCGGCGAAGGCCACACCCCCTGCCAAGGCTCAAGCGGCGAAGGCCACACCCCCTGCCAAGGCAGCAGAGTCGAGCAGCAGTGAGGAGTCCAGTGACGAAGAGGAGGTCACAGTGAAGGTAGAAGAGCGCTGTGATATTTAACAATAAAACATTAAATAAAAAAAATATGCACACTTCAGGTTTTAGGTCAAATTGACTTATAATTTAAAACTGCAACGTTTTGGCAATAACTTGCAATTCTTGTTGAATCCTGGAGTGTGGGTCTTGTATTCAGGGGTGCATTTTTACTTCAAAATGGCTCATCCACGTGAGTCGTGTAGACCTAATGTAAAAATATTGGGGGTGGTCTATGCCTTGTCTGTCATTGGAGAACACTTTTTGTTTCGTGAATGTAGTTCACCCTCTGTATATATTTTTTCACTGTTGGGCCACCCTGTGTCAGACGTGTGAAGTAGAACATATTTCTCTCTGCTCTCATGATTCGTGTCCTGTTGGCTAAACTGCGCCGCTGCTGGATCGATAGTTTTATGTCACAAACTTACCTTATTCACCTCTGAATTTGCACCCCTGTGTATTTAATATTAAATATATTTGAGCACTTCCACCAACATATTCTGGGTGTGCATCAGTTTGTAGCTTTTTACAACATACAGATTTGTTCCAATTGCAAACCACATACCATTGTAGCACTGTATGAAGTACAGAGGTGCCCTGTTGGAAGGCATCTAGCTGTTTGAATCGTAGGTTACAATGCATGGACCAAGCAGATGTGTCCATTGCTACGGGATAATGCTTGTTCTTCATTCAGTTCTATATGGGCTCATGCGTTTCTCTGCTCACAGAAGCCAGCAGCCAAACCTCCAGTAAAGCCCCTGGCGGTGACACCAGCAGCCAGGAAGAAGGACTCCAGTTCCAGCAGTGAGTCCTCAGAGGACGAAGCCCCAACAAAAGTCCCCACAACTAGTGAGTACATTGAGTTTGTTTTCAACCAGTGACATTTGGTGACAATTTGGCCTGATGAAGAGAAAGCATTGTTGCCTGAGCGCAGACTAACTGGGTGTTGCTTACTTTATAGAAAGAAGTAAGGCTGCAGCCACATTAACATATTTAGTGTTCAAAACTGCCTTACCGGCCACTTGCTCATGTATTCTATCAAACATTAAAGTTAAGAACATCTGGCCTAGCGTGATGGACTGTGAATGATCCACTGACATACAACAAATGTCTATCAACACAGATGAATGTCAGACTGGTGTCTCTAAGGAAAAAAATCTTCTTTTGACTAACAATTGACTTTGTAGGGTCTTCTGTAGCGGCGTGTCCACGTTAACATGGGAGCTGCTTTGTCAGTGGCAGTCTCCTTTCCTAGCCGTGGTACATTATCACCCTGTTCTGTTGAAGTAGCCTCGTGTGCCTCTCACATGATGCAGCAACAGAAGAGGAGACAGAAAATGTTAGTGATGTAAATTAAATTGTGGAAGTATAGTTCAGGGGTTGAAGAACTTTATTGGCCACTTGTCCCTAGTCTGTTTTACTTGTCTGATAGCCAAAACGACTTGTATGAAGCAGAAGTTTCAACTATTGTGATTAACACTCATGTCTGTAATTCCTGGAAACACTCATTACACATCTTTTGTGTCACACACCAAACAGGGAATTTATAGTAAAACACTACATTTGAATATGTATTCAGTGATTGTTGTGTTGATTCTCTGGTCATCTATGAAAAACTAAAACACATCCCTGGTGCCTGAGTGCTGACTGACTGAGTGTTCCCTACTTTATAGAAGGCAAGGCAGCATCCACAACACCTAGGCCTGCTGTCCCCTCTAAAGCAGCTGCTAAAGCAGCAGAGACGAGCAGCTGTAGTGATGATGACTCCAGTGAAGATGAGGCACCCGCAAAGGTAATGAACCTGACCCAACGTTCACCACTTCCATGGTCTCTGACTGACCAGTAGAAGGTCCTGGAACAGCTGCAGCCCTCTACACAGCAACGTTACATTTTAAATGGATCTAAATGGTTGGCACAGTTAGTGGGGAGCATCCAAAACGTAACAATCATGTTAATAGATTTTAAGCGTTCAAAACCGCCTTCCCATGTAACACTCACTTAAGAACATCTGGCCTAGTGTGATGGACTGTGAATGATCTGCCACCTACGTCAAATATCTGTCAACACAGAATAACATCAGAAAATATGTGTTTTTGACTTCAGTCTCAGTTGATGAACTGTTCATATTTGTTCTATTGACTTTGTAGGGTCTTCTGTAGAGTGAATACACCCCCAAGCAGCGTGTCCACGTTAACATGGGAGCTGCTTTGTCAGTGGCAGTCTCCTTTCCTAGCCGTGGTACATTATCGCCCTGTTCTGATGAAGTAGCCTCGTGTGCATCTCGCATGATGCAGCAACAGAACAGGAGACAGACAATGTTAGTGATGAGACATCCTTTGTCCAGATTTTCCACTTGAATTCAATGTGCAATTTCATTGTGAAACCACCAGAGGGCATAATGGTTCCACCTGATGTTTTCCTCAGAAACATGAATGTGTTTATTAGACAAAATCAAACTTAAGTATGAATTAGGTTTACGTTAAAGGAGCACAGTGTAGTATTCATTGTAATATAAAATTCTAGTAATCATGGAATGAGGGAGTTTGATTTGTGCTATTTTAAATTATGCAGTTATTTAAGCAAAGAACGTTTGTTTTTGCATCATCAACCTGGGAAGGTTTATTCTGATTAACTGTCCTTTACAAGGACAGAACGACAACGCTTTCATCCTGGCTGTTAGGAGATTAAACTGAGTGGCATTGTCATGAAATCGCTTGTTATAATATTTAAACTATCCTTTAAAGATGCCTTATGCAATGTTGGGTGGCATTTACAACTATTTAGGCCTCAAGTTTCTAAAGAATGTGAATTTAGAATGTGAATCTTGTGTTTTGATGGAAATTGATACCTTAATTCAGAAAGGTGGTGTTACATAAGTAATTATTGTCAAAGCATGATAAATTACAGATCAGCCAGAAGAATTCATTAGGACACAATGGCTGCTGAAGAAATGCCTGGTGTTCTACTTTAATTATAAATCAGTCATTTCCAAAAATGATAAATATTTGTAACATTATCAATGTCTAGGATATATATTTTTTATTAAATGCAACCGTGGTGAATTAAGGTATGAATGTCAATCAAAAAAAAGATAATTTCTTGGTGACCCTAAAACCTAGGAGTCACTGGAGAGATGTGGCAGTCTAGCTCATCTGACTTAACTAACCCAAGTCCCGGGCAGCGTTATGCCAATTTGCACTGCCTTGTGCGGGAGGCCCGGGGAAAGTCAGAACCCATGGTCAGGCTCGAACCCGTGGCAGTCACAGATACTTGTGGAATGTGCTGATGTAAAGAAATGTACATTGACAAAAGTGCAGACTAACGTTTTATTGTATTTACTACATTGTGCACAAGGATGAGTAAAGGCCACATCTACGATTTGGCTGCTATGTTTGTCAAATCTTTTTGAACATAGTCAGGAAATTCAAACATTTGCATTCAATACTGACCCATACTCTCTTACAGACTCTGACCAAGGCCCCCGTGACAACACCCTCAGCCCAGAACAAGAAGGCCAAACCAGGTGTGTGCTTACCATCCTGCTCCAATTGATCCAGCATTTACAGTAGATGCGTGTTACAGTTGACTCAGAGTTTACGTTAGACTTGGTACAGTTTAGCTACCCACAGCAGTCATGTAGCCTCCCACTTTCTGTGACTTAGATTCATCTTCGTTGCTCTTCATCCCTGCTCGTTCTCTGTCTGACTTGTAGGTCTGTTCAGTGCCGTTCCACCCCCGGAAGCTGCAGCAAAGAAAACCCCAACACCTACTGCCAGTAAGGACACGTTTACCCCATGGGCTAGGCCAGTGGTTTTCAGCATGTTTACTCCATGGGCTAGGCCAGTGGTTTTCAGCATGTTTAC
>JACXGM010001033.1:47287-59636 GCA_016801145.1 Umbra pygmaea | reverse complement strand
TAGCTATTCCGGTTTGACCTCTGCATTGTGTATTGGATTATTCTGCCTCTGGATTTCCCTATTTGTACAGTTGCCATATTAGCTATTCCGGTTAGACCTCTGCATTGTTTTTGGACTATTCTGTGCCTGTCCCGTGAACATTTCATACCTGTATTTTCAATAAACATTGTTCTCTTTTACTCCTTGAGTAATCATTACAAGTGTCTAATGAAACTGTTCTAACAGCAGTGTGTAATGAAACTGTTCTAACAGCAGTGTGTAATGAAACTGTTCAAACAGCAGTGTGTAATGAAACTGTTCAAACAGCAGTGTCTAATGAAACTGTTCAAACAGCAGTGTCTAATGAAACTGTTCAAACAGCAGTGTCTAATGAAACTGTTCAAACAGCAGTGGGTAATGAAACTGTTCAAACAGCAGTGGGTAATGAAACTGTTCAAACAGCAGTGGGTAATGAAACTGTTCAAACAGCAGTGTCTAATGAAACTGTTCAAACAGCAGTGTCTAATGAAACTGTTCAAACAGCAGTGTGTAATGAAACTGTTCAAACAGCAGTGTGTAATGAAACTGTTCAAACAGCAGTGTGTAATGAAACTGTTCAAACAGCAGTGTCTAATAAAACTGCACAAACTTGAGGAAGTGGAATCAGGTCCCTTCTGTGTTGAAGCTAAAACCTATTTCAACAACGCAGACAACAGAAACAAGCTGGGAGGACCATGGGTCTGAATGCCACGCCGTGGAGCTTTACTGCCCAAGGGAAGGTACTGAGAGCTCACATAGAAGCCCAGACAGTGTTTGAGTGTCACTCTGGGAAAACAGTTAGTTTCTCACAGGAAAAGCCCTTCTGCTCCACAGGCAGCCAGGCATGAGAAGAACTCCTTCTCTGCCCTCACCCAGTCCTCTGTTACTTATCCCTCTCTCTTCCTGTAAAAAACTATCCTTAACAAGGTATAAGAACCTAGTTTAAATATAACTTTGGCCACCAAGGGCTCATTAATGGTATAGGCCTGATATAATAGTGAATGAAACTCTCATTAATGCCAGTTGTTTAGGTTTACTAATGATTTACTGTGCACCAGTCTACTGTAATTTAACCTGTGAGTCATCGTGCACATCCAGCTCTGAGGAAATGACATCTGATAGTCACATCTGTTCTCACAGCACTTCAGAGAAGCAACAGCGCTGTCACCATCTGCTACCTCTAAGGGCTTCTGGGGCTTTACCACAGGAAAGACAGCTGACTGGACTAATGTCACATCCTGGGCCTGCTGTGGACGCATTTGAGCCCCAGGAACACCCTCACCATGGCCCAGTGCTGCAAACGCCCACCACTGAAATGGGGTATTTGGAATTGATATGTCTCTTTTTTCTGCTCTCTTCTTTCTTTACCATTTTACATGTCATTCTTCCCTCCCTATTTTGTGATGTCCAGTTCACTATTATGGCATTGCCTCATCACAACAACTCCTCAGAAGGTTCTGGAGAGTCAAAGATGGAGACATGTCATTGTCTCAACACATTGCTTGCTCAACTAGTAAGTTGACATGTTTCCCAGATACATAGTCTACGTGCTTCGAGGACAGCACATTCACCGGCCAGAAATATGATATTGGTTCCAGACACCTGCATAACTTACCACAGAGTTGTTTGAGCCGAAAAGACGTGGAAGTCCTGTTCAACATCCATGGTGCTGAGACAAATAGATTGGCAGCAAAGCCGGCCATGTTGCAACGTTGTAAGTACTGCTCAGGTGCGGGGCTATATATTTCAATGAATCCTTCTCAAAGTTAAACAACAAACAGGCTATTGTTTACAATTAAGGTGCACTACAGTACATTCAGAGATCAACTAGCATCACCAGGGTGTAATATGTTGTACTTTCATCCATTATATCTAAAGCATCCAGTTGATATGAACAATGTTTTATATTTCCACTGCTTGAGCCAGTTAAGGAATATGGGTTACATAATCACTCCCACAAGAATTATGGCATGGCTGTGCATATTGGAGGCCAGCTCAGTGTAAATTGTGTAATTTAATCTACCGCTACCTGCTGTGTGTAAAACACCCACAGCATGACAGTATGCTATTCACTACTGGACTGCATTTAAGATTGTATGAAGGCATACAGTATACTGTAAGTGGTCTTTTGTATGTCAAGTAATCACATTTACAATTTAGTAATTTAGCAGATGATCTTATCTAGAGCAACTTACAGAAGGTACAGGGACATCCCCTGGAGCAGGGGTGCCTTGCTTAAGGACAAGACATTTGGCACAGTCGAGAACTGAACCGGCACCCTTCCGACTACAAGTCTGACCACTTGTAGTCTATAACCACCAGCTGATAGGGTGAATTGCCCTAAAGTGGGTCATTTTTAGCATTTTAGATCTGTTGGAAATATTGCAATATAAAGCATACATTGCAGATAACACATTCAGAAAAAAAATGATTTTGATCACATGAAACCACAGCTATGGCTAACCAATACTTTCACTGACATTCATGTATTTATGGGGGACCTACAAACACTAAACCTTAGTGGTCCCACATTAGGCAGTGTCCCACTTTAGGACAATTCACCCTACCCTTTTATTACTGTGTTACATTGCTGGTGATGTGTGGAAAAATTCTGACACATTCGCTAAACGGTAGTTTTTCAATGCCACATATCAAATGGGCATCTGCCCACTACTAACTTGGAACATGAAAGCTATCAAATTACCACATGGTTAGTTACGGCGTAGGTTAGTAAAGCGGTTTGCAACCATGCAATTCAGCAGCCTGATATGCAGAGATATGCAGGAAGTTCAATTTCCTCCATATATTGTCAGACGTTCCCTGAAACACCACTCCTTCAGTGACAATAATACATGCGCCTTTCTTTGAACGTTGATTACTTACATCTTTCTTGGCGATCTTTGGGGTGGTGTTTTTGAATTTGGAGGTCTTGAAACGATTCATTTTAGATACCTAAATCCACTTTAGTGCCTGCCTTCCGGTATGTCTGCCTTGTTGATACTCCTATAACAGTGCAAGCACTCAGCACACTCAGCTGACAGTTGGGTTTACTGTCACAACCCAGTCAGTCTACAGCAGTCTAGTCTAGCGTCAAAAGTCGATTTTGTCTCTGAGCGCCTATATCGATGATCGATTTACATCCCTGTTTACTAGCAAAAATTAAAAAAGAGTTAAATATTATTGGGACGTATTTTAAATGTGTTAAAGAGTTATGTAGGAAGCCGTCTTCGTTCGGTAAAATATTTACAAATTTTATAAATTTTGATGTTGCAAAAATAAAGAGCATTAGTTCAAACTGGAGTTTGCCATCTTGAATATAAAGTGTCTCTATACTCGGTCGACTTCTGCGCATGTCCTTGACGCCCTTATACACATGCGCATTACCCGCCAAATAGCGGTAGTTAAAAGTCTTTGGTAGAGTCCAACAGAAGTAATGATGGCGTCTTCAGCGGCCCGGTGCACCACACGTTGGATAACAGTTGCCGTGTCCTCCTGTCAACGTCGTGCTTGTGGTGCACATGTCGCATCTCCCAAGGGAGGAACCAGAAGTCATTCGACTTTGCAAACACAGAGAATATGGCAGGGAGGCAATGCATTACGTCGGGACACGGGGAATGCGTTGACATTGAGAGGGCTTGCAGGTGAGAGCACTGCCATGGCACATACAGAGACGGCCTAGCTAGGAAGCTATGCTAACTTAGGGCTAGCTATTCTGGTAGCTTCCATGCAACCTCTTGGACACAATTTACCAGCAGTGTGTGCAATCATCAGTTTGGGTTTTTGACATTCGTAACGATTCAACTGAGAAATACACGATCTGGTGGATCTATAGAGTATTGATTTCATATAGCTACTGTAGTTGACTAGCAGGTAGCCAGCTTGAACGAATTCATTGCTATAGTGTCAGCATAATTGGCAATATAGAGAAGCACTGATGATCTTGAACGGATTGCCATATTACTAAACCTCTGGGGGTCTAGAGACCAGAACTTATTATTATCCATAGGCTGTCTGAGAGACAACAACAAGCGTTGTCTTTGGGTGTTTTTTAAAGCCATGTTTAGTGTCTAAGAACCGTTGTGTGGTTACAAGTTAGCCATGTACCTAATAATTACAGAATCAAGAAAACAATTACCCACAAATCTTGTGGCCATGTGTAGTCTACTGACACCTTTGCATTGTAGTTCCAGGTGTCAAGTCACCAGGTGTATTCTGCAAAATGTCATTCCACACAAGTTCCGCGGCCTCAAACAAACAGGACTTCTACACTGTGCTGGGGGTACCACGCACTGCAACCCAGAAAGAGATCAAGAAAGCATATTACCAGGTGTGTGTTCATGTGTTAGTAGATGTCTGATGACTTTCTATGCTGACTTGCTCTATTGGTCTTATGCAGTCATTGTTTCTGATGGATAATTTTTGTGGTCCCATATTAGATGGCCAAGAAGTATCACCCGGACACCAACAAAGAAGACCCTAAGGCAAAGGAGAAATTTGCTCAGCTGGCTGAAGCATATGAGGTTTAACTTTATTCTTTAAAACTGCCTAATTTAGGAATGCACTTAAATACACATAGTTTAGTAGTAACTACCTTATCTAGATGTGAATCATGCTTTTGTAGTTAATGTGGAATTGCTACTATTTTTGTTGTCTAATGAGTTTCTAAGTTGCCTTTGAGTCACTCTTGAAAAAGTAGTCACCCTTAACTAAACAACCGCAGGACCACTTTTACTTAAGTTAAATAATGGAACTAGCTGGGCCTTTTTACACGAAGGAAATCTTTCTTCTTTTTTGACTCATTTTCCAGGTGCTAAGTGACGAGGTAAAGAGGAAGCAGTATGACACGTACGGGGCTGCAGGGTTCGAAGCTGGTCAGTCAGGCGGCGGACAGCAGCATTACTGGAGTGGACAAACCAGCAATGTGAATCCAGAGGAGCTGTTCCGAAAGATCTTTGGAGAATTCTCTGGAAGCGGAGGCTTTGGCGATTTCAACGCCATATTTGAGCAGCCTCAGCAGGTACTTCAATAGAAGTGTTACTGTTTTAGGACCCAGAGGTTCTGAAAATGCAGTAAAGACTAATCCCATGCATATGGTAACAGTGTTACTTGGCTATAGGTAGGGCTGGATGATTCACTTCCTGAAAGACACCCATACAACAAAAACTAAGTTCAAACGATTCAGTCAATTCAATGTTCTTTGATAAGTTAACTGTGGCCATATTGTCTATACCAATGACAGCATGTTATTCTTTGTCTCCATTCATGTTTGCTCTCCTTACTTCAGTTCATCATGGACCTGACGTTCACCCAAGCAGCTAAGGGTGTCAACAAAGAGATGTCTTTCCACACTGAGGCCACCTGCCAGCGCTGCAATGGCAAAGGGAGTGAGCCGGGCACCAAGGTGGTGCACTGCCACCACTGCAACGGATCCGGCATGGTCAGTCCTCTATCATGGAGGGACATTTTGCTTTATGGTGTGTGTTTTGTGTCTGACGTGTGCGTCTTACCCCACGCAGGAGACGGTGAACACAGGCCCCTTTGTGATGCGGTCGACATGCCGACGCTGTAACGGAAAAGGCACTCTGATCTCCTCCCCTTGTCAATCATGTAATGGAACTGGACAGACCAGGCAGAAAAAGACTGTTATGGTGCCTGTGCCGGCAGGTGAGACTGGTGAAATGGAACCAGAAAATAGCCATTTGCTTGTGTTGTATTAGTGGCTAAGAGAAAAAGATTCTAACTTGCTGGCTGGTGAAACATAAATCTCACGTTATTGTTCAGTGTCTTCTCTTGTGTGTTCATATGGTATATTAGGGCTTCCTTGAACAGCGTAAAAAAGGAAACTCAACCTAAGCAAACCCCTTCCAATATTTCTCAATGGTTGTGTTGAAGCAAGCATAGTGTTGCGAACAATTAGGCTCGTCGAGTTAGTTCCCCTTAAACAGTAAGGGCTGCATTCTTCTAGCAGGCCAGTGTTAATGATCGAAAGGGTCCATCAGGAGTCTGGTTTGTCTCTGCAGGCGTGGAGGACGGCCAGACGGTCAGGATGCCTGTGGGGAAGAAAGAAGTGTTCATCACATTCAGGGTCCAGAAGAGTCCAGTGTTCAGACGAGACGGGGCAGACATTCACTCAGACGTCATGATCTCTGTGGGTCAGGCCATACTCGGTGGAACCATCCGGACACAGGGCCTCTACGAGACTGTCAACCTCTCGGTGAGACGGACGCAGTCAGAGACACGGCAAGCAAAGATGCGCGCGCGCACACACATACAGACAGACACTAACTGTTTTCTGGTGAATTCTGCTGCAGATCCCAGCTGGGATCCAGACAGACCAGAGAATCCTCCTATCAGGGAAGGGTATCGCACGAGTCAGTGGCTATGGATACGGAGATCACTACGTTCATGTCAAAATCCGCATCCCTAAGTAAGAAGACTATCTATTCAATAAACACTATTTTGCCAAAGAGGTTTTTAATACAAACGCTTGATTGTGTCAAATTCTGTCGCGCTGCCTTCGACAAGACACCTTGCTTCTAACTGTTTCGACCTTTATTCATGTTGTCGTTGTGTGTTTTTAGGACTCTGACAGACAGACAGAGAGCTCTACTCATGAGCTATGCAGAAGATGAGACGGACGTAGAGGGGACGGTCAATGGTATTACCAGCACCGCTACAGGTAGTGACCACGAACACCCCTTAATGGATATATGGTACAGCACACTGGATTTTACCACTCATCAGAGTTAGCAACTTGAAGCATAGTGTAGAATGGTAGCTAAGGGTATCGGGGCAGCCTAAATGCTTTCATTGGAGGTAATGAAACATTTGACCCCCTGTTAAGAGAAGACAAATGGAGTGTTGGGCAATGCGGGCACGGGTATTTCAGTTATTAGCATCACAAACCTAATTTTAAACTTTTAGCGTTGACATTACCTGCACAGTTATTTCGGTGAAAGTTCTGTTTCTGATATTGATTTGTTCATCTAGTTGCGTACCTGCGCAATATAAAGCAGTGGACAGAGCCATTGCGAAACTAGTTCTAAAACATCTACACAATCTGATTAGAATGTTTACGGGGCGTGTTGAATATTCAATTTTTTTCTACAATCATCACAAGTTGATGAATTTGATTAAATCATTGTAGCTTGTGGACCTTTTCCAGAATCTTAGTCTGGATTATACTTCAATGCTCAAAGTGGAAAATTAGGTCTAACATGCAAAAGTGGCTAACCCTCAAATAGTGCTGGTCCAAAATTAATAACTTTATGCATATACCTAGTGATATACTAAAGAAGTAGGAAGCTGTGGAGGTGAAACGTGAGGTATTACAGTTGTGGGAGGGCTTGTTATGTCAGTGGTTTTCTACATGCTTCCTCACAAGAACATACTTAAGAAAACAAGCATGACAGAGTGCACATATGAAGAGCCACAGACTGAACATAACTGTTCCTCTAGATTAGGTCTACTATATTTTGCAGTCCCAGCTCTGAGGCTTTCATTAGTGACAGCTTGGATCACACAGTACACATTTCTGACCAGGTGGGGGCAGCAGTGCTGAGCAGTCTGAGGCAGGGCAAACTGAAGGAGAGAGCCAACAGAAGCAGAGTGAAGGCTTCTTCTCCAAGTTAAAGAATTGGTTTAGCTCCAACTGACAGTCACAAACCAGGTAGGACTCTAGTCATAGTGTCACTATATCACCTTTGCCACTATTTCAAGTATATGTGAATTACATTTGGTTCTGGAACATAATTGTTTGTGGCACACACTTGTCAATCAACTGGTTTGTGGCTGTCTTCTGGTACATGTCTATAAAATGTATGCATACAAATGCATAGAGGTATAACAATTGAAATATGAGTGTTTTTCAATGAGTATTTAGAAAATACATTCCTTTTGAGAGGTAATGTGTTTGAATCCCTCACTGGTTGTATTTGTCACTAACAGGCAAGAGGTCCACTGGGAACTGAGAGAAATAGAGGTAAGGGGCCAAGGCAGAGAGAGGGCGTCCTACGAGGACAGCCACATGGAGGGACGATCTGCCGGGCTGTTGGAGAAGGGAAGTGTATTGTTTTCTGCAAAGGACAAGTCTGGTGGTCCCAGATGGAACTTGACACATGTACCGTTCTGCTGAATGAGTTCACCAGTATCGGGAGCCCATGGACTCAAACATGAACGCAATATGTCACTCAAATCTGCTGGCTGAAAGTCATCCACTAGGAAACTTCCTGATGGTAGAACAGCAGTCCACCTGTACCTGGTTGTGTGTTGGTCTGTGCTAGCTACTAAAGAACACTGTGTTCAGTGATTGGATATGAACACCAATGGAATACTTCACAAACCTTATACAAAGAAAACATACATGCTTTGTTTTTAAAGACCACAGAAACAATGCAGATGACATTATTTTGGGTAAAATACTATTGATTTTAAGTGTTAAATAACTTATCTTCTGTAAGCTTTGTGTTAATGGTCTGTAAGTTACCTGTTTAGCCCCAACCTTATTACAACTGTTGTACTGTCAAACAGCTAGGTGAGATAGAGAAAGATGGGGCTCATAGTGTTTCTTATTACATTTGATTCACCAATGGGATTAAGTGAGAGAATCTTCTAATTGATCCACAAGTAAAAGCTAATAATGAAAACTATGGTAGCATTTGTGTATGAATTCAGAATAGTT
This sequence comes from Umbra pygmaea, assembly GCA_016801145.1. NCBI lineage: Eukaryota > Metazoa > Chordata > Actinopteri > Esociformes > Umbridae > Umbra > Umbra pygmaea. Next base: position 50,938 of record JACXGM010001033.1, on the reverse strand, counting down.
TGGAGATACATTTAGCTCTGATGTTGCAGCAACTGTTCCGTCTTCTTCCGACCCTAATTTTCAGCTCCCCTCTTGATGAATGTGAGAATTCAGTACCTAAGCAGCATGCAATTAATTATTTACCCCAACTCAGTCTCATCAAACTATATATATATATATATATATATATATAAGAAATATGACCGCTGTTAATATTGCCATTGTACCAATGTGTTGTTAGAAAATCTGAACCTACTATCTATAATAAATGTCAATCTAATATAATTGCTGCAGTGTGTAGAAACCTTAAGACATACCACAAGCTAGGAACCAGCTGGCGTTCAGATAATCTGATTTACACGTCTCATGTTGAGTCCTTCAAGTCGTGTGCCTTAGATGATCAATCATGTGGTTTGACCCCTGAATGGTTGGAAGTCATTGTATATGTAAGCAATTCAGAACAAGAGGATGATGGGCTGCAGAGCACCTGGACGTAGTGCTTAGCTAAGTGCTAGGAGCCCCCGTGACACCACCCTGAGCTTCAAGGGATGTCTGCTGAATGACTTCAATGTAGATTGCTTTTTGCTCTTAGAAACTGGATACTAACTTAATTACAAGCAAAACTGATATCATTCACATGGTATTGTTTCTAATGTGTTTAGTTATAAGACCTATTAATGAGGAAAAAGCTCATTAGGCTGCCTGTGTACATAGTCATGAATAAGGCATATCTATCGCTCAACATGACCTCTAACATAACATGGAAGAAGGAAATAAAATTACACAAGAGATTAAATCATATTTTATTACAGACAATACAATATATTGCTGTGATGTTTCAACTTCGTCCTTTTGTTTACATTGAGATCCTAAACATTTGTATTAAATCGTCTGTCACTGATAAAGCTTCAGTTAGACTAGAATTGTACTGTACAACACCAATGTGTTTGATTATACACTGTTTGCTTCCTGTTTAAACCAATACAAGGCAACAAATTATAATTAGTCATTAACTCTAAGGCTTCCCTGTGTTAGTCCATCGTCAACACTCTCATTCAGTCAGTTTTCTTCTAATCAGTGCCTAATGAACACCACCCCAGTCTGGTCACGCACCCTCCCACCCCAGTTCCGTTTTTTGCAAATACATAATTTTGCATTACAAAGTAATTTTAAAGAAGAAATACTGTTTATATTTAGCAAAATGAATAGATGTATAGTTTCTCATACTGTAGTGACAAAGCATTAACCTGAGTACCAACATGGTTATGTAATGTGGCTCTGAGCTGCCGGTACTGCACTGGCTCATGTTCATTTACTCAAAGTTCAACAATGTTTCATTGGGGAAGTCTGAAATACCTAATGACCATGACCAGGAATAGGCCACTCACATGAGGGGCTACTGCACATTTGTAACAGATTACCACTACCAAATACCCCAGAGAAAGATAATGAGAGAAGCCCAGAGCTGAATACAGACAGCTTTTAACCTGTTTAAATACTGAACTGAGACAACATCAAGCCGTAGAATATCAGTAATTTCTCCTTTGGGTTTTCAGCATTTTGACAATAAAGAACATTCCATCTTCATGTCAAAGCATAAAATACAGTGCAAACAGTTGGAAAGCAGGACAATGGGGTTGTTTTCATTTTTAAAAGTAAACATTTCCAGGAATGCAGTGTTGATGATATCAGTGTGAACCTGAGTAACATCTGCTAAACCATGTAGTGACCTCACCACTCTGCTCCACAAGCCTACAACACAGTCACTTCATTACAGCTTGTCAGTGTGCTGTGAGCCATGTCAATGTTTTCCATGAACACTGATGCCTGTCAGGTGAGGCACATGTTTTTGCCAGTGTAACCTCATCTGACAAGACCTGTCATTTCCTACCCTGTATCCAGAAATATTACACTACCCGCTCTCTAATTTTCCTCTGCCTGATATCCATTGGCCTTGACACGTTCTCCATTTATCTTCTAAGAAAATTTCAAGACAACGATTCCCATCCGGACTGCCTGAGTGCAAAGCAAAAGACAAAAGATTGGACAGCCCAACTTGATAAAATATTTTAAACAGAACAGAAAAAAACAACAATTGGCTAAAACACAAGATCTAAAAGTATAGTATCCTAACTCACTTGCATTTAAAAAGCAGTTTAATTTGTCATATGACAATAACTATATACATTTACAGTATGATCCACATATAGGCTACTAAGAGTTGATGAGGATTTCTGTTAGACTACAATATAGAATCTAACAACTAGACAATCCATTCTGAATGTGGCTAACTAGCCCACTCTCTTAATGGAAGCTGATAACTATGGTCTGTCTGCTTTCATTAAATTTGTTTTACAGGATTTCAGAATGTCAACCCTGATTTAAAGACGGGAGAAAACGATATAGTGCTGTTTGACAATCTGCAGGTATTTTAAACATCTTTATAAATGTGTGCTCCTTCTCTCAGTTAAACTGTACAATCCACAACTAACCAAACGTTGCAACGAGTGCCTTTAACCAGTAACCCTGCAAAATGCAGGAGAACGTAGAATACAGTCCTTCAAAACCACATGGCAACCTAAAAGTGCCAAAATACACAAAACCTTGTTTGACCTAGAGGGGTAGCTGGTTTCTTTCTTTAAATCTTCTGCTTCACTTTATAATCAAACAGGGTTTTGAAAAATAGGCTTAGCCTAAAGCTCACTACAAATCACACTATAATCTAATATAGAAATTCAACTGTCACCATGTCAACTGAACAAAACAAAAATCCTTTAATACATTTAAACGGGTCTGCAAACCTATCAAATGTGTTACTATGGTGACTAAATGTGTAAAATGGTGATACGTGGAACTAATAATACTGGGAAGAAACTGGACGGAGGAGAGAGGGAGTGGAAAGGGAGAAAAGGAGAGGTGGCAGAGTGGGTGCTGATTGGTCCTCGTCCCAACATTACAAAAACAATTCTAAATCCTCTTCCTGTCCTCCCTCTGTTTTCTTCCGTCTTCCCGGTAGGACAGCCAAGGATTGGACGTGGATTGGCTCACATGAAGTACCATGCAGCCAATCCTGCAAGTGTAGCGACCCAGGCGGCGAATAGGACCTGGCCCGTGGGATGCCTGAGGACGGCCATGGCCAGCTGACTGACGTAGGCAGAGCCCCCACTCGCCGCTAAGATGGAAAAACCACAACACAAAAAGAAAATCAGCAAAACCTGTGATACACATACCTTTCTCACACCAGTAACAGCCTAGGCAAAACCAAGCTGGACACTACTGGCCTACTCAACTAAAGTGTTTTGGCCAACAGACCTACCAGTTTTAGCTGCGTAGTAGGGGCACTTGTTGATGTCTCCTCCGGTCCCATGAGCCCCGTGAACAGGCATGTCTGCCTGCATAACCTCCTCCGGAATGTGCTTTCCCATCTCATCCAGCTCGTCAAACACCTGAGACAAACAACATTCCACAAGGATTTTTACAACCTCTTAAACTAAACTACAGTTGCCTGGATACCTCTCAAATGAACTACAGTTGCCTGGATACCTCTCAAATGAACTACAGTTGCCTGGATACCTCTCAAATGAACTACAGTTGCCTGGATACCTCTCAAATGAACTACAGTTGCCTGGATACCTCTCAAATGAACTACAGTTGCCTGGATACCTCTCAAAT
>JACXGM010001033.1:0-47187 GCA_016801145.1 Umbra pygmaea | reverse complement strand
TATCTCCCACAGATAGGCGTAGCCCCCCCATCATGTCCTAGTCAGAAGCCTTAGGTTATCGCTTCCCTCCTCGCCTCACCTCCATGTTGAACTGGAAGGCCAGCACTGCTTCTGTCACCAGCCTCTCCTTGGTGGCCACGTCCAACTCCAGCTCATTCATCCGGCTCCTGTACAGCTGTTTGAAGGCCTTGGCGCTGTGGATACCGTCAAACTGGTAGAAGTTCACGCCCTCGCCCGTCGCTGGCAACTTCAGTGCCCGCTGGGCCACCTTCTTCAGCACCTGGCCGCCGGACAGGTCGCCCATGTAGCGAGTGTAGGCGTGGGCCACCAGCAGTACTGGGTCTGCCTGACCCACCTAGGAAACAGGCAACGTTTTTGTCCATTCTGCTTTTTGTCCTCAGATGTCATTGGACACCGTGTGTTAATAACTCAAACAATCTGTATTGCCAAAATTGTGTTTACCTTTTGCTGCCCGTATACAACCATTACGCATTTACGGGGCAAGTTAAAAAACGTGCTTTGAGCCACTAAACATGTTCAAAATGTCATTACTAGTCCATATCCATGTGCAGTTGTTCCTTACACAGCGAATTTGAAGAAAAAAGTTTGTGTACATACCTCTGTTCATTTACCAGTGAAAATATGTATATTAAATGTAAGTCCACACTAGTCAATTGTCAAAGTCATACAATGCAATATTCCAAAACGTATTTTTCCCCCCAAAAAAACTATTTGTGGTGGTTATGTCCAAATAATGCAGCAAGTCGGCCAGGTAACCTGACAACGATCCTAGCAGGTCACCAACTGAGTCAACAGTGTTGCTTAGTTAGACTACCTCTGCTCATGCGTGATAACTCTTGAACTCATGGGAGTTGTGAAGGCAAGTGTCAGTTTACACCCGATCTAAGTAGTTTATGGACATAACCACCGCAATTAGTTGTTTTTGCGGAAAAAATATATTTTGGAATATTGCATTGTATGACTTCGACAATCGACTAGTGTGGACTTCACTGGAAAATGGGAAATAGACAGAGGTATGTACACAAACTTATTTGTTCAAACTCGCTGTGTTCATTATAAGGAATCAGTGCACATGGATATGGACTAGTAATGACATTTTGAACATGTTTAGCGGCTCAAAGCACAGTTTTTAACTTGCCCCGTAAATGTGTAATGGTTGTATACTGGCAGCAAAAGGTAAACACGGTTTTGGCAATACAGATTGTTTGAGTTATTAACGCTACGGACAGCACTTCCGAAGTGCAACCAACAGAGCTACGTTTTGAAATCGCCAGGAATACTCCCTTAAGGAGTCACCAGTCCATCTCTGTAACCTTGGGGTACCAACCTGGTGGATGCGCTCCACGTAACGCTGCGTAGCCGGTGAGCAGCTGACTCGCTCCTTCCAGTCCTCACCGTAGAAGTATTCCAGGTCGTGAGCCAGGGCGTCGCATCGGTTCAGCTCTGGGAAGTATAGTGGGGAGAAGTCAGGATGGTCCTTGTTCCTCTCGATTTCCTCCTCCATGGCTTCATAGGTATAGTACAGCGCCACGTGGCCAAGCTGAGAGGCAGGAGAGACCCGGAGAAACAAGGAGACAAAGGGAGGCGTACGTCCATCAGTCCATGGTATATTTTTAATTATAAACCAGCTGCTTTGAATTCTGAATGCTGATTGGCTGTTAGCAACGGTATATGTAAGCAATAAGGAACAATGTGGTTTGGTATATAACAGCTGCTTGTAGGCATGACGCATCGCCAAATGCTTGGACACAGGGCTTAGCTGTGGTATACTGGCAATATATCACCAAGCCTCAAGATGCTTTATTGCTATTTTAAACTGGTAACCAACACAATTTCAGCAGTAAAAAGAGATGTCATAACTGTGGTATACATCCAATACACCACAGTTACTGTTAACTGTCGTGATCAGACAAAACACCAGAGCTTTCATCTTGGCATTTGGGGGAATGAACCGGGTGGCCTATCTGACACGGACAGCTGTGCTAACAACTAAGCCACCTTGCCCCCCTTATCAATAATTAATTTAGACTTAATTCAAAATGATAACAATGAGGACTGACAGGTAGGTTAAGCTAACATATTTAGCAAAGCTGGTATATTGTAATTACATAATTATAACTGATTTATAAATTAAGACTCAACCACAGCACTGGCAGCAGTACATTTTGTTAAGACAGAATAAATATTTTGGACACACCTTCAAACCTAGGGCATGCCTTGGAGATTGTTATCAATTTATGTCTGAAAACCTATTATGATTCTTAACAGTATTTTCTCACAAAACATTTTGCCAAGTGAAAAGTGTAAACCTTTAAAACTGCACAACAAATTACTGCTAATTTACTCAGCTGCTATGGATAAATCAGAAGTGAATGCTTCATTTCAGACAACCCATAGTCAGGCTCGAACCACTGACTAACCACAATTATGCCACACGGACCCCCCGAGTGAATGCTTCATTTCCAAGACAATGAATGCAGCAAGTCTAATAAAAATTGTCGCTGAGTAGAGCTTTTCGATGGGTATTAAAGGCTGACCTTGAAGAGCTCCTTCTAAAAATGGTCGCTGAGTAGAGCTTTTCAATAGGTATTAAAGGCTGACCTTGAAAAGCTCCTTACGGATGCGCCCCTTGAGGAATTCCTTGACAAACTGGGTGTTCTCAGCCTTCTCATGGACCTCCTTGGTCCCGGCAGCCAGCATTTCAGAAAGGTCTGTGGAGCTGAGGGAAGATGCCAAACCAACATCACAAACACATTTGTAATGCACCGTACTGTCCATTTAGTCATGGATTCAATCTGTAGGCAGGTTTTATGCACATATTTTCATTTGCAGATATCACATTCACAGTAAAAGCTGCATAAGTCAGCTCAATTGAAAATGACAACTTTAAAGGCTGCATGTTCTACCTATGTTGTGTAACATGCTCTCAGATTGAATTCGGCCCTAAAGCTGTGCCTTGGAAATAACCCAAAGTGCTCTCTCTTCTGACAGAACTTAAATCCACCCACAGACCGTGTGCACACAGATGTAGGACATGAGACCTCTCACTTCTAGCTGGTGTTACAGAAGGAGCACTGTATAGTTGACTCCAAAATGGCTCAAACAGGATGTACTTAAGAACCACAAAGATCACATAATCAACGAGAATTCAGCAAAAGTACATGAGCATAGGGCGGTGTTTGATTTAGCCAAAATACATCACTGACATTTATTACACAATCCAAACATTTGACAGTATTTATTATATGTACTTTTCATATAGTGCCAAAAAAAGAGGAATGTTTAAGTCTTTGATTGATTTGAATCTGTAGGTGTCTTCATGGGTCCAAAATGTTGGACAATTTCTGAAACGCACAAATGTCTTTCCAACCTGAACCTGATATGCAGAAATCCATTTTTCAAAAATGGAGATCTGTTCCGCATGGACCCGATAACAAAGAGACCAGTTCTGAAAAGTACCGTAGAAAAAAGGTACTAACAGAGCCATGCCATTTCGGAGAGACCCGTTAGGTACCGAAAGTAGATAGAGAAAAAAACTGGACATGGTGCAGCTAAGCAAGCACTAAACAAGCATAGCAGAATGTGCCTCCCAACAGACTAATTCATAAGTTACATGTTCTTAAAAATAACCAAGTCAAAACAAGTTAATATGATCGTTCTATGAGTAGCCTAGTCACTTTCATTAGCTCTCTAGTTAGAACTGGCTATAGCCAAACACACCATCAGTCACTTATCACTGCCCTCGCCATTGTGTTCACTGGTGTATTTCTGTCCAAAATATGGAGGAATTTAAACTCAAACCCTGCATACTACTGAAAGTCTGCCTCCTTTCAACAAATGTTGAATGCCAGATGAACTTTGAATGGGTTGTCTACAGGCCCTTTATGAGATCATCTCGTTCTGGCTAGTTGTTTCTCTTCAGATGTTGAGGAGTGTGACAGGGAGAGAGACGGCCTACCTAGTAGGTTAATTGGTGTTTGATCAGGACTGGTACATTCCAAATGTAAACAGATTTGTTTTTAAACTACATACTTGCATTAAGACATTCAGGAATGGTGTATTCACATTGTTTCAGGGTAAACACTGAATGAGGCTAATGTACATATGGGCTTATTGTAATTATGACTGGCTAGGCAAGCCGCCGTGGTCTGGGTAGCGTTCAAAATTGACACATTTTCAATATCTCAAACATTTAATTACCAAAAGACGCGTCCATCGGTAAATAAATATTTTCACAAATAATTGCACACATAATAAGCAAAGATCTATGAGGACACATTTCGGGGAGGAATTTCAATATATTGTGCAAAAAAGCTATGATTACTTAAGGGAAGTAGTTAATCAACAATGTTTTTTGTTAGCTAGGAAGACGTTCAGGCCATCTGTAATGTTCACTCCTCACTGCAGAGCTGAATGAAATCAGGCTGTTATACACTGACAGAGCTGAATGAAATCAGGCTGTTATACACTGACAGAGCTGAATGAAATCAGGCTGTTATACACTGACAGAGCTGAATGAAATCAGGCTGTTATACACTGACAGAGCTTATTGAAATCAGGCTGTTATACACTGACAGAGCTGAAAGAAATCAGGCTGTTATACACTGACAGAGCTGAATGAAATCAGGCTGTTATACACTGACAGAGCTGAATGAAATCAGGCTGTTATACACTGACAGAGCTCAATGAAATCAGGCTGTTATACACTGACAGAGCTCAATGAAATCAGGCTGTTATACACTGACAGAGCTCAATGAAATCAGGCTGTTATACACTGACAGAGCTCAATGAAATCAGGCTGTTATGATCCCCAGATCATTGTGCTTCTAATTGAACTTGACTTCCACAGCTCTGTCAAGCAAGCCTGGCCACTTTAATAGAGAGCAAGGTTTGTGTTTATAACCATTCAATTGTCATCATTACAAGCAGCCTATTTAAAATAATTAATTAATGATGACTTCACGAGTGGCATTAACATCATGCAGGATAAGGTATTTAGTCGAGGTTTAGACATGGAAATTATGTTTTGTTATTCTCCATCTGTTGTCCTCAAACCAAGCTCTGATATACCTGAGCAATGAATGATAGTGATGGCCTGAAAATCTGGCTAGCTACAAAAAAACAATGAAAATAAACTATGTCCCTTCAGTTATCATAATTATTTTGCACAATATAATAAAATACTGGGTTTAAACTGTATAAAACATTTAAGATCTCAATTTAGTTGGTAGTGCCAGCTATCATTCCAAAATGAGTTTTTTCTCATTCAATTCATCTAACGAAATGACACTAATTCGTGAATTACTACATTCAACCTATAAAACATTAAAACACAGGTAGAGAAAGAAAACTATACAGACACATAAGACCAGTGTATCGTTGTTTTTGTTTTCATATACTTCCCAGCCCTACCTGAGTGTGTCTTCTGGATTTCTATCTTCGTACAAGAGACCTCCACCATTGGCCACACTGTCGGTCTTCACAGAGTCCTCCATCTCTTATCCAACACTGTGATCCTATCACTCACACAGACTCTTCAATACGCCCTGGCAAAAACAAAACCCTATTACAATAGTCACACATTCACAGCCCCCTAAACATTAAATGGTCGGAGTAGCCTACAACCAGTTTTATTGACATTTAAGCAGTTCAAGTACAATGAATAACCTGAAATGGTACAAAGGTAAGCAGTAAACTAACAGATGTTTAAAACATTTTATTTAAACGGATAGGTTACCAAAAACTGAAAAATATTGTACAAATTCAGAGTCATGAATAATGGCTTTTTTTAAGGAACAAGTAATGGGTTAAAAACTGACAGCTGTTTTACAGCAATGGAAGTAAATTGAGTCTTGATTGTTGACGCTTATAATACCTACATGTGTCCCAACTTTTGTTGATTTCTTACAAACCCTCTTGGTAGAGCTGCACAATTGATCAAATTTTAATCACGATCACGATTTTGTTTTTCCACGATCAAATTTGCATGATCGAGCAATATTAAAACCCTCCAAAGACACCCAGCGCTCCAGAGCATCAATCGCAATTATCACACGAGCCGTACATGCTAGCAACTAACTCTTGGTACCGTTGGAAAGAGGAAGATCTGACGAAAAGAAGGATCATCCCTGTGGGTTAAACAGAGCCGAAGCTAAGGTCGTTTTTTTACTAAACACATTACAGACAGGATGTAGGAAGCGAAAATGACACAATAACAACTCTGCAGTGATGTAGGATATCATCCTGCACAAACACCAACAATTTCTGGAAGTGAAAAATACCTGGGATTTAAAAAATGTATACAAATAGTGAGAAATGGTTGCAGCATTTTGATGTTGGCTTGTTTGTATGGCTCGGCATTGTACCACTTAACTAGTCTGACAAAATGTTACTAATTTGACAAATGCACCTTTATCATAGCTTACATATGGATCTGTTGATCCTAATATAGGATTCTATACAAAATAAATATTTTAAACTTTATGTTCATTGTTATTCTTACGAAGTCATATGATGCTGGATATTTCAAATAACAGGTTTACTACACACGTATCCGTATTACTGCTTGGCCACTGAACATCTTCGTTATAATGAATTTATAGGCTGTTACATTTTGCCTATGTGCACTGCCTCAAATGAACAAACGTTTGGATAATAAGGGATGGAAGTGAATACACACTGACAGCTATATTTATTTTATTGCCTCAAATGTATAACTTTCTGCCACACATGGATTTGCGCAGGTGCATTACTTGTTTTTTTTTGTTTACTTTTTTGGAAGGCTTATTATTTCTGTGATCCAGTACCTAGAGTACAGATAAGTAAACTGGTCAATTTCCTTCATTTTGATCTGCACATGTGCAAATGATCGATACCAATCAAAATGACTCGTTCATTTGAATGAACAAGATCCGAAAATAGGAATCAGTAAAAAGAATCGAACTTCCCATCACTAGCCAGCAGTTGTTAACTAAAGGGTTGCTCGGAGAAAGAGCTTATGGATTCCAGAATACAATTAAACAAATATAGCATGACTGTTGCAATTTTTTAGAAAGACCTTGGAAAACCAGATTTAAGAATTTTGAAGACAATATTAGGCCTCAAATTCTGTAAAATGAAATTAAGACTATTTAAGACTTTTTAAAGATCCGTGGACACCCTGAATACCATCTGCATTTATCTGTACGTGAAACTTGCTTCAACTAGTAAAAGTTAATTTTGATGTATATGAAGTTAAAGACAATCATGTTATTATGTATGGTGACTTGATATGCATGAATTCAAAAACAGAATACTGGTATGCTAAATAAAAACTGGATATTAATGCACACTATCACTGTCACTTTAGAACCAAGTGAGATTTGTAGTTTATGTACCATAAGTTTGTAAGGAATCACAAATCCATAAAGAGCATGTATGAAAAAGAGCATCATGCTTACCTGATCAGACAGATGCACTGGTTAACTCAACCCAGTTGCCAACGCAGACAGGGAAAGCAATGACACTAATCTACAGCTAGTCTATGTGTTGTTGTTATGCTGCTCAGTGGTCAGACGTCCTGGCTGTTATTCAGCTTTCACCTTGCCTGTGTTCCAGAGATAAAGACGTGTGTTTATGACTGTGGCTTCAGTGGTATCAGTAACAGTAGTGGATGGCAGGCACAGCATAGCACGGATACATGAGCAGTCCTAGTTGTTCCATAAAGAGGGAAGTCAACAACAAAAGGGCATAGAAATAGAGTAGATAACAATGGAGCTCGTGTAGCACATATTGCTAGCTACAGAAGAGTTTCTGGTGTTTACAACTGTTGTTTACTACCTAGCTAGCAGTAAGTGTAAACTATTGTTCAAAAGCATTTTAGTTGTACCTATGATGACACTTTTCTATGACCAACGTAGCTCTCGTTAGCTAGCTACGTATTGTTAAGCTTTAAGTGACTTGAGGTACAGTACAGTTTGAAAACAAATTTTAGCTCAAACATGGCCAGAACATTAGAAAGCGAAAAAACTAGAGGAAACATTACTAAAACGTAGTTAGGAATGAGCATTAATGTCAGCTAGCTACAGTAGTAGGTTGATGCTAACCTGACCGATGCTAACGCCTCCACCAGTTATTTAATGACACTAACTAGAATGATGGGTTATAACAGGCGAAAGTAAACTCAACATGTGACCTCAGCAGTTGGACAATTGTGAATAATCTGACAATGATATAATCAAACGATTTGATCTGTAAAGTCAAATCACCTTTCACTCAAGCTACCTACAGTACAGTATAACAAACACGGTCCTTACCTCTATGCGGTCTGCTCTTATCTGATCACTTCTTTTAGGCTCAAAACAGGATGTACTATCCAGGTTCAAATCACATGATCATCAAATTGCCAGATGAATATGTTATTCTTAATCAGTTTTGTCTATAAAGGCTATTTGTTTTACATGTAAAAAATACTGAACAATAACGACTTCAAATTTGATTTATGGGTCAAAACAGATTCAGCTGTTTTGTCATGCTACTGTATTTTACTATTACACAAACCCCTTCCGAAAAGCATTACAGTATAACAAACCTTGAGTTGACATTGTAATATACATAACAACCGTGGGGATCACACAAGCCTCAGCTTATCCATGAAAACAAATAAAATCATGCCTGATAAGGTCCTACAGGTGCGTCATCAACATCATACATCAAATTAATACACAGTATATACATATATGCACCTGTATACTCACTGATTTCAGAACCGCACTAAATGACAACTGAAAAACTCTAAAATGGCATGTCACCTCGTACTCTCTCAGGTAACAAATGTTATTTACAATGTTCCCTTTCTGTCAGTCACTTCTGATAATATGCAGCGCGACAGAATACCGACATAAGGCAAGGCAAACCCTTTCCACCAGGGACAGGTTACAAAACCATGGGTTAACCCCCTCCCCATTGAGGCCACAAGGTAATGTGTGCCCCTAAGCTGAAAGCACCAAATGTGTCATGCTAGGGACAGTGACATTAAGGCAGTAAAACCTCACAAAAATGTGAGGAGAAGCCCGTTACGTTTCTGCACAATTTTCAACCACCAACACCCTCTCAAAAAAGAGCCTTGAGAGGCTGGTATATTGAGCCCACTCCCCTGGGGGTGGCTCCTGACCCTTGCAATGATAAGCCATAGAAATTGGCTCTAAGACCCAGTGGGACACATTCTACCTGGAGAGTGCCAAAAACACATACAACTGGTCCTAGGACTGGAACCCCGATTCTAGTCTGTATACAGCCAGTGCATGATAAGCACAGAGAGTGTGCAGAAGTTCCTTGTCAATGGATGCAAAGGGAGGATCAGAAAAGCAAAGGAGGTTAAACCCCATGCAGGCCCTGATAATTGAGAGGCATCTTGGGCACAAAGGCCGGATCAGGGCAAAGCATGAATTTAAGAGTCAATGCTAATAAAGAGCAAGAGAGATGGACAAAAGCCAAGGCCAAAATCAACACAATCTTAAAAGAAAAACACAATCAGGCCCCAATTGAGGAACACAGGAACTCCCCTGCCACTCCACCAATCGTCAAAGGAGTAACTCTTATATGCACATGTAGAAGGATCCCTAGTGGCCTGAATCATATTAATAAGCTTCAGGGCGAGGCTCCTGTCTGAGTGATTATTCACCAAGAGTGGAGTAAAAAAATATATATATACACCTATATATACACCTGAACCAGGGTACACCTGTTCAACTGCTAATTAATGCAAATATTTAATCAGTCAATATCATGGAGCAGAAGACCACACCAGGTACCACTGCTATCAGCTAAGAACAGGAAACTGAGTCTACAATTTGCAAGGGCCCTCCACAATTGGACTATAGAAGATTGGAAAGACATTGCCTGGTCTGATGAGTCTCAATTTCTGGTGTGACATTCAGATGGTAGGGTCAGAATTTGGTGTTATTCTGCCTTGTATCAATGGTTCAGGTGGCTGGTGGTGGTGTAATTATTTATTTATTTAACCAGGTAATTCGACTGAAAACAACTTCTTTTTTGCAGCAATGACCTGGTTAGTTCACCAAACATTTACAAAATACAGGAAACAAGGACAGCAATAAATAAAAAGCAAGAAAAAACAACACAATCACTTAAAACAATAATCGTGTAATAACATTTTCTTCAAGTAAATGTCTAAAATGTTCTGATGGCACCAGTTCCTCCAATTTAAAAGTACATTGTAACTCATTCCAAAATTGAGGGGTAAAAAAACTAAAAGCAGATCTACCCAATTCAGTGGAACTCTTAGGGATCTCCAGTGATAGCCATCCCTGAGCTCGGGAAAAAGCTCTGCTTTTAGCTAGTCCGTCTGTAGTGTGCAAAATGCATTTCTCAAAAAAATTGAAAACAGCTTTGGTACTTTCTCATGGTTTGGGGGATATTTTTCTCTGCACACTTTGGGCCCTTTAGTGCCGATTGAGCATTGTTTAAAAAGCCACAGCCTACCTGAGTATTGTTGCTAACCATGTACTTCCTTCTATGACCAGAGTGTGGCTATCTCATGGATCCCATCATCATAGATGTGCAGCTGAGAAATTGGCAGCAACTGTGTGATGCAATAATGTCAGTATGGACCAAGATCTCTGAGGAATGATTCCAGCACCTTGTTGAATTCATGCCATGAATTAAGACAGTTCTGAAGGCAAAATGGGGTCCAACCCGGTACTAGTAAGGTGTACCTAATGAAGTGGTCGGTGAGTGTATGAAGTTATATATATATATTATTTTACTCCACTTGTATTTTTTCATTTTTTATAGAACTCAAAGTCATACAGTGCAGTACAGTTGCTATGAAAATATTTACTGGGAGTGTTTTATTTTTTACTTATATACAACAAAGAATGCAAACCAAATACAAAGTACAAAATATGAATGACTAAAAGACAAATAAATCAAAAAGGCCAACAATAACAGCTCCCCTCCTCCAAGACACCTCCTCACCCACCCTCAACCTCTTAAACAGAAAAGCCCCATAAACAAAATTCAGTAAGATTACACTTAAAAGTAATGAAGTTGAATCTGAAATAGTTCAATAGGAAGATAGGTGTAGTACAAGTCATTCATGTGTAATTACGCAATTTACAGTCGCCTAACAATACAAATATTAGATATTTTACCAGAAATTAAATTCCTAACAATCTTCGATAATGCTGACTGGAGTTCTTCAGAAACATGGGTTTCCAAAGCCAACATGGTCTTGGAGTGCCTTGATCTCACAAAGAACAGAATCCTGTAGCTTCAACTGTTAAAGAAAAGATATGTTCCTTAAAGTACATTTGAATTAATGCACATAACATTGACATGTTTGGGGACAATTCAAAGGACCAACCTTCAAGGCGTATTTGTAGGACTGTTCTGCTTCAAGTTTTCTACCAGACTGACCCCAGCCCCACGTCAAGACAGACACACATGTTAATAGGCATTTGTTTTCTGTGTAATAATAAACATTACATAGCCCTTTACAGCACCTAATATAGAATATCCAAAAAAGCACACAGTCATGTAGAAAAACACATCAAATCTCAAAACCCCTGCCTGGGTAAATAGGGACCACACCAGTTCTATTAATTATAAAGTCAATATAAGGTATATACATTTTAATATTTGGACCGTAAACATACAATCCATTCAAATGGCTTGGAAACTTGAACCCTGGCAATGTGGCTGGCAAAGCTAATGCTACCATCACAATGGTCCCTATTTCCATGGATGGACACTCACCTTCAGACAAACGAGAGAAAGATAACCCCACACTTCAGCGTTCTCGTTGTTCAGGGTGTTGGCCTCTGTCAGGGCATCTTCTGCCTCAGTCAGCTCCCCTAGCTGTATGATAGGTATAAGCCATTATTAGAAATATTAATTTGTTCCCAACTCATCCGGTAAAATAAAGGTTAAATAATGGGTTTGTTACCCGGTAACAGGCGACCCCTAGGCCCAGCCAGGTGAGGCAGGAGGGGGAGTTTTTGCAAGCACGCAAGAAAATAAGTTTTGCCTTCTCAAACTGCAAAGTCACCATAGAGAAAGGGTTAGGTGTCAATCCCACACAAACACAATGTCACAACAGAATATAAACACCTCACATTGATGGATTCAATTAATTATTTCCCTCGAAATTCTACAAAAAATACCCCATAATGACAATGTGAAAGAAGTGTGTTTAAAATCTTAGCAAATAAAAAAAAAAACGAAAAAAGCTCATGTTCCAAAAATAAATGGCCCTGGTCCAAATTTCATAAAATGTATGCATTTAGGGTGTGCTCATTTGAGTAACAAAGCACTGCACAGCATAGTGAAACATGATCCCATATACATATACACTGCTAAAAAAAATTAAGGTAACACTTAAACAACAAAATCTAACTCCAAGTCAATCACACTTCTGTGAAATCACACTGTCCACTCAGGAAGCAACACTGATTGACAATCAATTTCACATGCTGATGTGCAAATGGAACAGACAACAGGTGGAAATTATAGGCAAATAGCGAGACACCCCCAATAAAGGAGTGGTTCTGCAGGTGGTGACCATAGACCACTTCTCAGTTCCTATGCTTCCTGGCTGATGTTTTGGTCACTTTTGAATGCTGACGGTGCTTTCACTCTAGTGGTAGCATGAGACGGTGTTTACAACCCACACAAGCGGCTCAGGCAGTGCAGCTCATCCAGGATGGCACATCAATGCGAGCTGTGGCAAGAAGGTTTGCTTTGTCTGTCAGCGTAGTGTTTAGTGCATGGAGGCGCTACCAGGAGACAGGCCAGTACATCAGGAGACGTGGAGTAGGCCGTAGGAGGGCAACAACCCAGCAGCAGGACCGCTACCTCCGCCTTTGTGCAAGGAAGAACAAGAGGAGCACTGCGAGAACCCTGCAAGATGACCTCCAGCAGGCCACAAATGTGCATGTGTCCACTCAAATGGTCAGAAACAGACCCCATTAGGGTGGTATGAGGGCCCGACGTCCACAGGTGGGGGTTGTGCTTACAGCCCAACACCATCCAGGACGTTTGGCATTTGCCAGAGAACACCAAGATTGGCAAATTCACCATTGGCGCCCTGTGCTCTTCACAGATGAAAGCAGGTTCACAATGAGCATGTGACAGACGTGACAGAGTCTGGAGACGCCGTGGAGAACGTTCTGCTGCCTGCAACATCCTCCAGCATGACCGGTTTGGCGGTGGGTCAGTAATGGTGTGGGGTGGCATTTCTTTGGGGGGCCGCACAGCCCTCCATGTGCTCGCCAGAGGTAGCCTGACTGCCATTAGGTACCAAGATGAGATCCTCAGACCCCTTGTGAGACCATATGCTGGTGCAGTTGGCCCTGGGTTCCTCCTAATGCAAGACAATGCTAGACCTCATGTGGCAGGAGTATGTCAGCAGTTCCTGCAAGAGGAAGGCATTGATGCTATGGACTGGCCCGCCCGTTCCCCAGACCTGAATCCGATTGAGCACATCTGGGACATCATGTCTCACTCCATCCACCAACGCCAAGTTGCACCACAGACTTGGTGTTGGTGGATGCTTTAGTCCAGGTCTAGGAGGACATCCTTCAGGAGACCATCCACCACCTCATCAGGAGCATGCCCAGGTGTTGTAGGGAGGTCATATGGGCACGTGGAGGCCACACACACTACTGAGCCAAATTTTTACTTGTTTTAGGGACATTACATCAAAGTTGGATCAGCCTGTAGTGTGGTTTTCCACTTTGATTTTGAGTGTGACTCCATATCCAGACCACCATGGGTTAATCAATTTTAATTCCATTGATAATTTTTGTTTGATTTTGTTGTCAGCACATTCAACTATGTAAAGAAAAAGGTATTTCATACGATTAGTTCATTAATTCAGATCTATGATGTGTTATCTTAGTGTTCCCTTTATTTTTTTGAGCAGTGTATTTTCAGATTTTTTTAATATCAAGAAATACCCTTTTTACAGCGTTGGTAAGCTGGCCACTTGAAAGAGAAAGTAGATTTGTTGTTATGGCTCGAATTCTACAAAAAAAACTGTTCACCTCCCCTTTCTGCAAGTAGATAAAGCCCAAACGCAACAAGACAGGGTGTGTCTCCGTAGCGTCTGTCATAAAATCCAGTGTCCTCTCATAACAGTCCTGTGCCTTTCCATGGTCTCCTGTCTGGTGGTGCAGATGACCAAACAACGCCCACACATCTGGGTCCTGTAAGAGTAGAGAACACAGCAGTCAGGTCCTGTGTGCCTCAGTTTGGACAACAGTGTTGTTGATCATTTACAGGGATTAATCCACAACTGTGACAAAACTGTTCAACCTAATGCTACATGTGAAGTGCTACCTCAGCATTAACATGCACCACAACAGACCGAAGGACTAGAGGCAGTGGAACAGCCAGCACAGGGAGAGGGGGCGGAGCAGCCGGCAAAAGGAGAGGGGGTGGATCACACGGTATAGGGAAAGGAGGCAGAGTCTCTGGCGCGGGAGGTGGAGCCTCTGGTAATGGCATGGGAAGTGGAGCCTCTGTTGCTGCTGTGGGAGTCTCTAGCACTGGTGTGGGCGGAGCCTCTGTCATCAGCCAGGAATACTCACCACTAACCAGTGGAGTTGGAACCCAGACTGGCTGGATCACTAGCTGGCCAGGCTGCCTGGCTAGCGGAACTGGAACCTGGCGATATGCTAGCTGGCTAGACTGCCTGGCTAGCGGAACTGGTAGCTGAGGAGACACTAGCTGGCTAGGCTGCCTGGCTAGCGGAACTGGAACCTGGCAATACTGGTGCAAAATGAACCTAGGGGTTAATAACACATGGGTACAGAGTCGACCGTTCCCTGGGATATGTTTTCATGCTAATCGAATGTGCCCAGTTTTAGTACTGTTTTTCGTTAGCATCCCAATTAATATCAGTTAGCTAGCTAGATTACTCCTCCCTCTCATCTAAAATCGTCACATCCGCAACCAAGATGTCTGCGCCCGTAATGGCAAATTCAATGACCCAAATCAGATCTTCACAAACCAATGGGTGACATCAACCATGGTTATATCCTGTGATTTATACAATCTATGGTATAAACCAATTGACGTAGGACTGATGCTAGCTTGACCCTGCTTTCACTAAAGGAGAAAGATACCAAATGAGATAGACAGTTACATAATAACTTTATGTGATTTAGGAGCATAGACAAATTATAGATTGTCATCATCGTTCCCCTTTATTTGTAGATCTGGACAACATAGAAACTTTTAACATAGAATTTCCATTTAGCGATATTTTAAAAAAAAATCTACCTGCTCTACCTGAACGCTGTCCTTGAGCGCCTTCTTTAGGTTGTCGTCAGCACTGTCATAATCTCCCCTGAGCATGTGCAGGCGAGCCAGGGCCAGGTAGTAAGAGCTGCTCGGTCCCCCCTCTGGACACAAAAGCTCCTGGCCCAGCGCTCTCTGAGCCATCTGTTGGAAAAGGTTCCGAATCGGACAAGATTAGTCACATCCAAAACAAGCCAATGTATTCCACATGGATCACATTGGGGTGCATCCCAAATGGCATCTTGACATAGAGTGTTGTTAAAAAATAGTGCACTAAAGTATTACACAGCCTTTCAAATTATTATGTAAATTGGATTTAAGTGTCATATACCTTAAATATTATTTTTTTCAATCAAACTCATGGATGGTATTGTGTCTCCAGGCTCTTTGGATCACTGAATTCAATCTCAGACACCTGTCATAATTAGTTTGACAGGTGAGCCCAATTAAAGGAAAAGTATTTAAGAAGGATGTTCCACATTATTAAGCAGGCCACAGGTTTCAAGCAAAATGGAAAAGAAAAAGGATCTCTCTGCTGGGGAAAAGTGTGAAATAAAGCAATGCCATGGACAAGGTATGAAAACATTCGATATTTAGAAACTTATGCGTGATAATCGTACTGTGAAGAGATTTGTGGCTGATTCAGAGCGCAGCCGGGTTTATGCAGGTAATGGCACAATGAGGAAAGTTCATGGGATTAAGAGAGCAGCTGCTAAAATGCCATTACAAAGCAGCAAACAGGTATTTGAAGCTGCTGGTGCCTCTGGAGTTCCGCGAACCTCAAGGTGTAGGATCCTCCAGAGGATTGCAGTTGTGCATAAACCTACTATTCGGCCACCCCTAACCTATGCTCACAAGCAGAAACAGTTGCAGTAGGCCCAAAAATACATGAAGACTAATTTTCAAAGAGTCTTGTTTACAAATAAATGCCATGCAACCCTGGATGGTCCAGATGGATGGAGTACTGGATGGTTGGTGGATGGCCACCATGTCCCAATAAGGCTGCAACATCAGAAAGGAGGTGGTGGAGTCATGTTTTGAGCCGGAATAATGGGGAGAGAGCTGGTAGTCCCCTTTAGGTCCCTGAAGGTGTGAAAATGACCTCTGCAAAATACCGTATATACCCGAATATAAGACGACCCTGAATATAAGAAGACCCCCCCATTTTCCAGATTTATTTTTGGGGACAAAAAAGATTTTTGGGGAAAAAATCTGGTTTTCAACAGAAAATAAATTTATTTGAAAATTCTAGTGAAAAAAACAACAACCTTTTAACATTCATTAAATGTGCTATAATGTAATACATGTACTGTAATAAATCCAAAAATGATGCCAATGCCTCATCAGATATTAAGGAAACATGTTAAGCTGAAATACTATATTTTCTAAAAACTATGCTAATGTCAATATTTTTTATTTTGGAAAAGTACCTTCCGACACGGAATTTATGTTTATTTTTAGGCCTGTGTGTTGTTATCAACTGCCCATTTTGACAGCACGAACGGTTGCCAGGCATACCTGTAAAAACGCAAACCCAGCGCGCTACAGCCATGGAAGCAGCAAACAAATGAACGAGATCACAGATTCTAGACAACCTAAAAAAAACGATGCATGTTTCTAAACGGTTCCATGACCATAGATGTAGTAAAACACCGTTCGTCTGTCATGATTGCGCTGATCTTGTTTGTCACATTAGTTTCGATTCTGGGAGTACCCATTTTTTAACGCTGGCTGTCCGTTTTACATATAGCACATTTAAATATTTGGATTAATTTGTCACAAAATACAAGTGCACTCTGTCAATGAGTTCAGAAATGAATGATATAACTGTTTCGAACGTGTTGGTTTATTTGACCAACTTTTGAAGCGCTTTTCTCAAGATGATCTCTTGATCTCTCCATGGCGGCAATTTATTGTTTATTTAATTTATAACACTGTCATTAATTAGACTATTGTGTTGGCGCCCTCTGCTGTTTCCCCCTGCTTTCTCAGTTTTCCCCGTGATTTTGTCTATATCGCGAATAAGACGACCCCCAATTTTTCAGCCTATTTTTAGGACAAAAACCTCGTCTTATATTCGGGTATATACGGTATATTGAGTTTCTGACTGATCATTTTCTTCCATGGTACAAAGAGAAGAACTGTTACTGTGCTTTCTGTAGCAAAATCATCTTCATGCATGACAATGCACCATCTCATGCTGCAAAGAATACCTCTGTGTCATTGCTGCTATGGGCAGAGAGAAACTCATGGTGTGGCCCCCATCCTCCCCTGACCTCAACCCTATTGAGAACCTTTGGAGCATCCTCAAGCAAAAGATCTGAGTGTGGGAGGCAGTTCTATCGAAACAGCAGCTCTGGGAGGCTATTCTGACACCCTGCAAAGAAATTCAAGCAGAAACTCTATAAACGCACAAGTTCAATAGATGCAAGAATTGTGAAGGTGATATCAAAGAAGGGGTCCTATGTTAACATGTATCTTGCCCTGTTAAGATGGTTTTGATTGAAATAGCTTTTGATTTCAGTAAATATGACCTCCTAATGCTGCAAATTCAACAAATGACCATTTTCAGTTCTTTACAACCTATAAAATGTTTTGAAACTGTTGTGCAAAATAATTAGGAACAGTGCATTTTGAGTTTTTAATTTTTTTTTTATACTGTTTTCACTGGGTGGTTTGTTGATGATGACAGTGAATGAAATTCGACTTATACCCTACAGGTTGATGACTCGAAAATTATACTGACTGTCATTTGCATCAGCTATTTAAGAAAATCAGTGTAAAATATAATTTGCATAATAATTTGGAACGCAGTATATATAGGTAACAGGGAGACATCTGGGCATCAATCATAGGAGATCATAGATGGATAATTTTCCTTATGTGGAACAGAGCAGTGTTCATGCTCTGTCATCATCCACCATCTGTAGCCAACACAGTGCAAACACTCGACCAGAAGGGGTTGAACACAAAGTGGCAGATTTAGAATTGAGATAACAGTAATTTAGCTAATGGTTTAATCTAAAATTCACATGATATAGTTTTTACAGGGTAAGGAGAGGGCATGAATGAGCCAATTGGAAACAGGGGATTACCGTGGCTATGATGACTGCCAGTTTGAAAATGTTGCCATGACACAGGGGTTTAACACCCCTACAACTTAAGTCAATGCCGTGCAAACATTAGTGACCACAGAGAGCCAGGACATCTGTTTAACATAAGAAAGACAGCACGCTGCGCACAGCCCCGACCTACAGTATATACCAGAGGGAAAGGTGCCCCCTGCCGACAGTCCTTTCACCAATCCTTTATACCAAAACAACGGATTACGTTTAATGGAAGAATTGGATGAACTGTTTTGAGAGTCCAAGTACTAGCATTTTAGCTAATAGCAATTAAAACCAAATAGGAACAAAATAGGACTTTTGACAGGACCCACTCCTGTCGAAAAAGCTAATTTGTTAACATTGATATAGTTAAATGTAGTGTGCGTGCAGTAGAAGTGGAGTGTTCATGTTGCCGACCTGTAGCGCGTTGCTCTGCAGCAGGAACTGCACCGTCTCCATATAGATGGTGTTTTTCAGTCTGATCGAGGTTGTTAGGTGCTGCATAGTGCTGGGTTCCACCTTAGCAACGCATTTATCTCCATCCCCCGGTCTACTGTCCTGGTTGCTAGTCTCCAAACTTCCTTCTGTGTCTCTCTTCACACCTGCTTCAACTGAGCAGATCAAAGAGTGTTAGTTTTTCCTGATAATCTGACCTGTCTGGCAGGCAGAGAAAGTTGTTATAACAAAGCCCTAACCAGGTCCTTCATTGAGCTCAAGCCTCTGACCGCTTGCACAACAACACTTTACATTAAAACCCAGCACTGTAACTAACTGCTTCGACAGTACTTTCAGCCTCACTGAGGGGTGGTGCCAATGGCCCATGCATGCTTTGGCAATGGGCAAACCCAGCGATCTAAAACCGGATCCACAGAGGGGCTAGTGTATTCTGGTTTTTGGTCTTTCCTTTCAATTAGAGCCCAATAAGACCTAAACTGCCAGGTGAGAGGAGATCCTAACCAAATAGTGACCTAATCAATCAGTCAGGTACAAGGTAAAAGCAAACCTGTTAGTGATGATACTTCTGCTACACCAGAGATCTCTAACCAGCTCCTGGAGAGTTACCATCCAAAATGTTTTCACTCCAATCGTAATTCAGCACACCTGATGCTAATGATTAACTGGTTGACAAACTGAATAAGGCAAGACTAAATTGGGGTTGGAATGAAAACATACATGATGGTAGCGCTCCAGTAACAGTGTTAGAGACCCCTGTGCTACATGTTGACATATTTTGTCGGTGTGCTACATGTTGACATATTTTGTCCGTGAGCAACTTACAGCTCGAGACTTCTGGCTGCACCTCCACCTGGGCTGGTGGCTCCGCCCCTCTATCAACACCACATGCCCTCAGCTGCTTGTTGGCCTCCAACAAGGCCATCTCTGCATGGATTGAGTTTTCTTGGCCCTGGTAGAACAAGCCTAGAAATAAAGTGTTATGAAACATTATATTTGTGCTGGAGTTTCTGTAACATTTAGGAGACTTGAATGTAAGGAGGCTGTCCAGAGCACTAACAGATGCGCGTAGTTCTGTTCTATATACTTTAGAATTACCTGGATTTCCCCATGAATTGGTTATACATGTTTTATCTGATCTTTAACTAAGTAGCAACAATAGACAAACACTCTCTGCTTAAACTAATAACACACACACATTGTGTTTTGTCTTGTCTATTTTGAATACATAATGTAAACATTCACAGTGCAGGGTGGAATAAATATGTGAACCTCTAGGCTAATAACTTCTCAAAAAGCTAATTGGCTAACCTGAAATCAAATCAATGAGACGTAAACACTCACAAAGTTTGAGTTTGCTATTCATTGTCTGATTTGAACCCTGCCTCAAACAAAATAGATTTCAGAAGTCCTAAGATTAGGAATATGTGCGAAACACAGTCAGACAAATTGTGTATAAATGTAGAAAGTTTAGCTGTTGCTAGTCTATCTAGGAGGGTCCACACTGCAACGATGACTGCAAGAGCTCAATGCTCAATGAGGTTATGAAACATCCTACAGTGTCATCTCTGATGACAGGTCTATTCACAAAAGAGCACCTGGATGTTACACAATACTACTGGCAATATAGTCTGTGAACCGATGAAACAAAAGTTGAGTTGTTTGGAAGGAACACACAACAGTGTATGGAGAAAAAAGGCACAGCACACCAAAATTAAACCTCATTCCAATTGTAAAGGATGGTAGAGGAGGCATCATCGTGGTTTGGGGCTACTTTGCTGACGCTATAATTGTATTTGTGTTTAGTTAAAAGCTACATTGTGTAAGAATTTCTCCCATCTAGCGGTGAAATTGTATATGACAACCAACTGAATACAACTTTCTAGCTCTTCCCGCTATTATGGCAGCAACGCAAACTCAGATTTTATTGTTTTTTCAAAACAATAGCGCTTATTTTAATTCATTGCAATAATCATTGTTAATTCGTTATACAGCTAGTGAATTGTAACCAAATGCAATTGTATTGTGTGTAAAGAAACAAAAAGCACATGTGATAGCAAAAATAATAATCTTACATGTTTTATTTAAAACAGAAACCAATATGTTGTACACACAATTTCATTGAATATATTGTCAGTGTCTCATGTGAAAACATGACTACATTTGACAAACATTCACTAGAGTCTGTTTTATTCAACAATAGACTCACTAGGCGTGATCCTCCATCTTCAACAGGCTTTCAAATCTGCCGGCAGTTGTGAGTAATCTCCCCCTGGCATTCGTCACAGTGCCACTGAGTGTAAAAGCGCAAAAGGCAAAGCTTGAATTTCCAGGTGTGTCCCTCTTTGGCTAATGTATTTTAAAGATGGAGGCGTAAAATGGCTGCCGCAATTCGAGCGACTTCCTCGTATATATTCTGATTAGAAGATTCTACGCTTACGAGAATACTTTGATTGTTGGTGGAAGTAATTACACATGAATGAGCACATATATTTGAAGTGATTTTTGCCTAGAATCAACAAAAAAAAAATACACAATGTAGCTCTTTAAGCAGACTGTTTTTGTCTATTGTGATTTAGATAAAGATCTGATCAAACTATGCAGAAAACCAAAGGGTTCACATACTTTTTCTTGCCATTGTATATAGAATAGGCATTCATGTCATGAATCATGATTCCACTTTATTTATCAACCACTCAGGGAATTATGCCTAAACTATGAAAGAATTTGATAGCTAATTCTAAAACCTAGTTTGTAGAGGATAAATTATCCTATCACGGTCACTCCTACACCTCCTCAGATCAGGCGTTCCACCTCTCCATATTTTTAGCGCACCATTACCTTCATTATGCACAGCTCTGCGTCATGACAATCAGGAGGGTATTTAAGCTGCAGTAATCAGGAATCCTCTGTTGGTTATTGTTCTTTCATTAATCTTGGTTGTGATTGCTATGGATTTTTTTATTAGGACTGTAGTATATTTTAGTTTTACATTCTAGATGATTATAAGGTTTTGCGCGGTGAAGTGTGATTTTTGGTTCCAGTCATTTTGACAGTCGTATCTCTAATTGAGAGTTTGTTCTGTTTGAGTACAAGATTCATTTTTATGAGTACCGTAAATACTTGTTAATCTGTCCTACATCTGCCTCCTGTTTTCCACAAACCAATCCATATGACATATCAATTTTTTTTACGAAGCATTAATGTTGGGGTTCACCAAAACATATTCAATTAGCAGAATTAACAAACAACTTCATGTATAAATATTACAGCAACCCATTTTCTACACTTTGCAATTTCTTATTATTGAAGTAGTCTATCTTATGCACTTGACTTTTTGGATTTCTGGAATCATTTAACGAAGGACCTAGTCTTTGTTCTTAATGTTATATACTTCAAAGGTGGCTAACTGTCCACCAGAAATGGTGTCGTGTGCATTCTAAAATTAAGATTCGGTTAAATTAACTACAGGCGATTAATTATTTTAATTGTTTGATACCACTAATTATAACCAATAACGATGGAAATGAAATAAAATAGTACAAAACAGAAAGTAAGATATCTCTGTGTCTGCTCTCACCAAACAATGTCCAGGCCACCACACTGGCCGGGTCCACACAGGTGGCTCTCTCAAGGAATGTCTCAGCCTTCACAAAGAGTCCACCCATCTCAGCCAGGATACCACACATGAGCAAACTTCAGATATACAAAAAACAGTATCCGGTTTGTCATTCAGTTCCTTTCATTAAGTTACATTAAGTTACATTAAGTTACATTAAGTTACATGGTATTAATTGCTAATTGTGAAGATTGTGCAGGTGTGGAGGGCTTCTGGAAGGTCCATCCTGTACCTGGGCAGGTGTGTTTGGTCTATAGACACGGCAGATTGGAAGCACTCCTCAGCCTTCATGTGATCAGCAGTCAGCATGCAGAAAGCCCCGTAATCAAACCAATGGGCTGGGTTGCTCCGGTCACGAGTTAACTGCTGCAAGGGGAAAAAATCAGAGAGCAACCAAGCTAAACAATAGGGTTAAATGCGTCCCATTATAAAATATAAGGAGTAATTCTTCTAAATGTTATGGTTTTTCTGTCCCTCATGAGCACAGAACAGGAAGACTGTCAGAATGTGGGGTTAAAATGGAACAAGACTGTAGGTACTGATGGTTAAACTATTCAGTTTTGGCACCACTACTCCAGAGACAGCATGACAAAGTGTCTGACGCAGGGAGTGTGTAACGCCTCATAATGTCACTCCCTCGTCACCACCTCCAACACTCTGTTTACCTCCTGGTAGTACTGGGTGGCCAGCTGGTAGTCCCCATTGAGCTGGGCTTCCTTGGCAAAGTGGACGAGCTGGGAACAGTCCAGCAGGGGGCGAGGCTGAGTCTCTTGTGCATCTGCTGACAACGTCTGGCAGAGTGAAGGCATTTTAAGCAGTTAGGCCTTTTCCGTGTTACATATTGTAGACACGTCGATTTGAAATAATTGCATTTTCTGGCACGAACGTGATATTTTTCGCCAAATAGATCATTTTAAAAATAGAGCCCCATAATTAGGGGAAAATTTTAGAAGAGAGTAGATTGATGTTTGTGTGGAAAGAAGTGGTGAATCAATGTAGAGTACATGCTTTTCTGCATGAGTGTGTCTTGCCTTGTTGAGGGCAACATGCATTTGGTCCACCAGAAACACATAGAGCTGGCTGATGAAGGCCTGCAGCTGCTCAGCGTCAGTGAATGCTTCGGTCCGTAGCATCTTCTCTCTCACAACGCGCACCACAGAATACTGGACATGACATCAGCAGAAATTCTATTGTTAGTCTTATCTTATATACACCACGTTCCAAATTGTTATGCAAATTATATTTTACAATGATTTGCCTAAATAGCTGATGCAAATCACAGTAAGTATCATTTAAGTCACCAACCGTTAGGGTATAAGTCAAATTTCATTTAAACAAACCACCAAATGGAAACAGTATTTTCTTAAAAAATAAAAACTCAAATTGTGCTGTTCCAAATTATTATGCACAAAAGAGTTTCTATATATTTTAAAGAACTGAAAATAGTCATTTGTTGAATTTGCAGCATTAGGAGGTCATATTTGCTGAAATAAAAAGCTATTTTAATCAAACACATCTTAACAGGGCAATTACATGTTAACATAGGATGCCTTCTTTGATCACATTCACAATTCTTGCATCCATTGAACTTGTGAGTTTATGGAGAGTTTCTGCTTGAATTTCTTTGCAGGATGTCAGAATAGCATCCCAGAGCTGCTGTTCTGATGTGGCTCCCACCATCATAGATCTTTTGCTTGAGGATGCTCCAAAGGTTCTCAATAGGGTTGAGGTCAGGGGAGGATGAGGGCCACACCATGAGTTTCTCTCCTTAAATGCCCATAGCAGCCACAGAGGTATTCTTTGCAGCATGAGATGGTGCATTGTCATGCATGAAGATTATTTTGCTATGGAAAGCCGGGTTCTTCTTTTTGTACCATGGAAGAAAGTGGCCAGTCAAACTCAATATATTTTGCAGAGGTCATCACAACTTCAGGGACCCTAAAGGGGACTACCAGCCCCCCCTCCAAGGGGCCTACCAGCTCTCTCCCCATGACTCCGCCACCTCCTTGCTGACATCGCAGCCTTATGGGGACATGGTGGCCATCCACCAACCATTACACTACTCCATTCATCTGGACCATCCAGGGTTGCACGGGTTGCACATCAGTCAACAAGACTGTTTGAAAATTAGTCTTCATGTATTTCTGGGCCCACCTCAACCATTTCTGCTTGTGAGCATTGGTTAGGGGTGGTCGAATAAGCCTCTGGAGGATCCTACACCTTCAGGTTCACGGGGCTCCAAAGGCACCAGCAGCTTCAAACACCTTTTTGTTGTCTGTGCTCTGAATCAGACACAAATCTCTTCACACATCTCTTCACAGTACGATGATCACACTTAGGTTTTTGTGAAATACCTAATGTTTTCATACCTTGTCAAAGGCATTGCACAATTTGACACTTTTCCGCAGCAGAGAGATCCTTTCTCTTTCCTATATTGCTTGAAACCTGTGGCCTGCCTCATAATGTGAAACATCCTTCTTATGTAGTTTTCCTTTAATTGGGCCCACCTGGCAAACTAATTATCACAGGTGTCTGAGATGGATTTCAGTGATCCAAAGAGCCCGGAGACAAAATACCATCCATGAGTTTTATTGAAAAACAAAATATTTAATGTTCATGACACTTAAATCCAATTTGGAATGCGGTGTAGTAACTACTCAGAAAAAATGGTTCCGAAAGCCAAAGCGTTCTTCAGCTGGAACCAAGAGATATTTTGAGGCTTTTCCTTCTGGTACAGTTAAAGATCCCTTTTTGATTTTAGCATTTCTTTTCTGAGAATGCAGTGATATGGTTTGTTAGGCGTGTGGGTGTTGCATAATGCTGAAAATGACAGTTGCAGGTCATGGAATAGCTAGCAGCCAGCTGGTTTTCTATTATCTCCAAGAGTCTGCTGCTAAAGGTGTTGCATTGGAAAACTTTAAATATAGACTAATATACACAACCTAGGCCTTTTTCACCTTCATCTGCTCCTTGAAAGCAAAGTACTTCCCAGAACAATTCAGTTCTCCCAGGAGCTGGGTCTTGCGCTGCTCCTGGCTAGTTGGATCCAGGGGCTTCTCTGCTGGGAGGAAGGCAGAGCCAAACAGTTGCTGGTACTGTTCCAACACCTGACGCGCCACACTGGTTATCTGAGCCTGGTAGTCCTGCACAGCCTGGCATGGGAGGGAGGGAAACATAAATATGTATATTGACATGTATAAATATGTATAGGGATTTGAATAAATGTGTATAGTGAAATGTCTAAATGTGTATAGGGATATGAATAAATATGTTCAGGGATATTAATAAATATGTATAGTGACATGTACTGTATATATGTGTATAGGGATATGTATAAATGAGTATAGGGATATATGTGACGTTGGTGGTGTTAGGTGAGGAAGGGAGACAAAAGTTTTCTGTCGTTCTTTATTTCCTCCAGTGAAACGTATATGTCCTCTGAACTTTCAGCTTACAATAAGACATAACATCATGAACAGAGAATACTTTCCACATGTGAAATTACAGTAATGAAGCGCACCGCGTATATGTCCTCTGAACTTTCAGCTTACAATAAGACATAACATCATGAACAGAGAGTACTTTCCACATGTGACATTACAGTAATGAAGCGCACCGCCCTCTGGACACCAGAGCTTTTAAAACCCTAGAGTACTCATTAACAGCAGCTGATAGTAATTGGCAAACAGATCTAACCAGCTCAAAGTACTGACATCATTTCAAGACCTGTCCGTTATCTATGGGTGTCCAGAGGGTGGTGCCAACGTACCATATACACACACTATACAACACAAATCTACAGTACATCAGCACGGGAACATAATAAAACTGAAATATACAATGTACACAAAATGAGTCCATATCCCAGTTCACTGCCACACCATGCCATACTGGGACAGTGTGAATCATCTATATAAATATGTAGAGGGAAATTAATAAATGTGTATAGTGAAATGTCTAAATGTGTATAGAGATATGTATAAATGTGTATAGAGATATGTATAAATATGTACTGTATAGGGATTTGAATAAATGTGTATAGGGATATTAATATATGTGTATAGGGATATGAATAAATATGTTCAGGGATATTAATAAATATGTATAGGTATATGTATAAATGTGTATAGAATTGTGTACGTGTATAGAGATCTATAAACATGTATTTGTGAATGTATAAATGTGTATACAGATGTATAAATATGTATAGGTATATGTATAAATGTGTATAGAGATATGTATAAATATGTATATGTAAAAATGTGTATCGAGATGTATAAATATGTATAGGTATATGTATAAATGTGTATAGAGCCATGTGTAAATATGTATAGGTATAAATGTGTATAGAGATGTATAAACATGTATAGGCATATGTATAAATATGTATAGAGATATGTATAAATATGTATAGGCATATGTATAAATGTGTATAGAAATATGTATAGGTATATGTATGAATGTGTATAGAGATGTATAAATATGTACAGGCATATGTATAGATGTGTATAGAGATGTATAAACATGTATATGTAATAATGAGGTATAGCCTAAATTTAGATATTCTTTCCACTAATGGGTCTTTTGAGGAGAAATTTAAATGAGGCTGTAAACACTGTATCTTACCTTAGGCTAATTCTGTTAATAGTGTGAAGTTTACTGCCTGATGACAATCACTCAAGGGGAATGTAATATTTGAGGGCAGTGTAATCAGTAAACAATGTTATTATATTGAGCTGTGGAATGTATGTGTGTGTGCGTGTGTGTGTGCGCGCGCGCGTGTGTGTGTGTGTGTGTGTGTGTGCGTGCGTGTGCGTGCGTGCTTGTGCGAGTGTGTGTGTGTGCGTGCGTGCATGTGTGTGCGTGCATGCGTGCGTGTGTGAGTGCGTGCGTGTGCGTGTGAGTGCGTGTGCGTGCGTGTGTGTGTGTGTGTGTGTGTGTGCGTGCGGGTGTGTGTGTGTGTGTGTGTGTGTGTGTGCTAGCCTACTCTTTCTGCTCCAGCCGGTCGGCGAGATAAGGAAGGTCTATGAGGTATCAACTCCATCACCCTTTCAAGAGACATGCAGAGACAACATAGAAAACCAAAACACAATGTTGCAACAATGTTAATACCGTATTAATACAACATTACAACTAGTAACTACAACCAATTATGATGTTTTCTTCATCTTTCTTATTCTGTTTTTGCTGTATTTAGGCAAAAGCTCTTTTACCGCATGGTTAAAATACCTCACCCCCCTGCCGACTGTCTGTACCTTCTCTCCCTGTCTCCCTAGCTTCTGATTCTTACTGTCCTGCTATAAACCCCCCCCCCCAAAAAAAACAATCTCATTTGAAAATAAATGAATAAATAAAACTAAAACAACTACAAGGGTGACACGCTCACATTAATGCCTTCAGTATACAAAGTGTGTGCACCCTAAATAGAGACACTGCGTAAACATGGCTGGTTTAAGTTTATCGCTGTACTAACATTTTCTTGGAGGCCATTCCATATATGAAGTTCAACATTACCTTTTGGCTAACTCTTCCGGGGGTCTCTTTGGTACCAGTGACTTCTCAAGGGCGATTTCAATGATGATGTAAGTTCTGGAATCTGCATACATCTAAGTACCAAGTTAATTTACCATTGGCAAATAAATATTTACTTTATTTTCCACAACATTGCAAAGTTTAGCCGCTTCTTCGTGGTCCTATGGGTTGATGGATTCTTTTTTCTCCGTAAAATGATTCTGCTAAGAAAACCTCTCACCTGTCCCTCTGTGTTGTCTTGTTGCTGCTCCATTGCAGCTAGCATCAGGCTATCAGTGACAGTGGGTGAATGTTTCCCTGGCATGCCGAGCTGAAAAGAAAACACATCACTACTCATTCCTCTCCCACTTCTGTCACACCAAGCAACGCTTTTGTCTTTAATTTTAGTCTTTAGGAATATATTAATGAATATAGTGTACATTATAATTGATTTATAGAAAGTAAATAAAATAACTTCCATAAAAAAATGTCAAAACTATCGGTTGACCCACTTGCTTTCAAAATAGCAGCAATGACCCTTTTCTATCATTTATAATTTTGGTTGTATTGTGTGTGTGCATGTACGTGTGGTGTCTATTATTCTGTGTGTAGTTGGGAGGGTTTGCGTAGGTGTGTGTGTAAGAGCATGGGTGCGTGCACGCTTTTGGGTGCACGTGTGTGTGTGCAAGCCTGTGTGTAGGAGTCTGTTATTTCTCCGGCAACAGGCTGGCGTGTCAGATGCTCTGTTGGTGTGTGTGTGTGTGTGTGTGTGTGTGTGCTCTGTGTGTGTGTGTGTGTGCCCGCCGCCAGCCCCTTCTGCTGCTTAACTACAGGGGGCTGTAAGGAGCCAGATGAGCTAACAGCTAACGAGATGATTCACCGTGCTGCGTTGAGGCCGGGCAAGCTGCTGCCATTACTGCTAATTGCTTTGGGAAGCGCTCCTGTTGCTGCAGATCCACCATTCAATCAGAGGGGAAATCAGGGTCTACGAACTAATGCCTCGTCTCCATTGTGAGGCCACCTAGGCTATACTAGGCGGTTCTAGGTAGGCTTCAAACCAGGCGTGGGGGGTCGGTATGTCTCCACTGCCTTCAGTGGAAAGTGGGCTCTGATGTCTTTCGCGGGAAAAACATTCCTATGACGTTTTTTACGATTTAAGATGGCGTCAGAAGATGACGCGCAACTAGAGCAACCTGTGACTGCCGACCGTGAAGCACTGTAGTAAAACAATCACGTAGAGCCAGAAGGGTGCATTTACAAAATGCAAGACATAGTTAATTTCGAGTCGCTTACATTTTCTTTTTTTGGTTTGTGTTTACTTTTTAAACTTCTTGTGAAGTCCAGGCAAAAAGTATTAAATAGGAATCGCAGAGAAAGTCTGATCCTGCAATGTCGGCTGCACAGGCAATGCATGCAAAGACGTTCCGCTAATTATTACTTTCCGTAATAACTACCTACACCGTTTGTACTTTAAATATGGCGCCAGTTGAAACCACACACCAAAACACTAGTGTGACATCATGTCTACATTTTCACCTAGACCAATCAGCGATTTTGCTGAACTGGAACCTGGGATAAGACCGCCCAACGGAGCTGCCGGCACGAGCTTCCAAACGAGGCTGCCAGCCTGCTAAAAAATTGCGAAAAGTTCGAGTTCCAGAATTCAGAAGGGCAATGGAGACACATCTATAACCAGGCGGAACGGTGAATTTCACGGTTCTACATGGTAATGGAGACGAGGCATAAGATGACTTGTAGGAGACCGGCGGGCACCTATCAGCTTTGTGTCGGTGAATGCTAATGCCAACTATCTTAAAGAAGCCATAGCCTGGATGTATCTCAATTAGGTCCTTGTTTGCTATCTCTGGATCTCTGCCCAGGGATCAAGAAAAGGTGACCTGGCAGTTAGATGCTCACCTTTTTGTGGGATTCCTTGGAGTCTTTAGTGCCCTTCTGGCCACCGTCGTGGACCTTACTGGGGGACTGGATGGAGGTTAAGGAGGAGTTGGACTTGACTCTACCTTGGATTGTCTGAGCCTTGATCCACTCCCTCAGGATGCTGACTTTCCTCTTGGTCTATGAAACCCAACACAAGAGCCATGTTCATTAGACCACACCTAAGTAAAAATTCTGCAAGTATAAACTAAAACGAGTTTATGGACACATTTTGTGACTCTTCTTCTTGGATTATTGAGTTATCCTTTTAATTGGTAGCATCTTCACCACTTTCAAAAACAAGGCCATTTTTTTTGTTGTTTCATGATGTGGTAAACAGGAATGTGAATCATTCTACTACTGATATCAAACTCCCTAAAGTTTATTATAAGTTGTGTAAGTGGTTGTGAGATATTCTCTCCCTGTCATTCACCCCCCCCCAGATTAGTGAGTAACTTTATAAACAGCCTGCTGTTGAAATGTAAATCAGGTCTCCGTCAGGCACTGAATTCTGAAAATAAAGAAGGGAAAACAGCAAATTGAGCTAGCGGAAGAGCTGATATCATAGCGAAATGTAACTGTAATATTGCCAATATGATGACATATAATTTACAAATGAATTGATGGTTTCTTATACTACAAATAAAGTTGCCACATCTCCCTATTTGCTGACACAGGCATCTCTTCACAAAGAAATGTGTGACACATGGAAAACCTTCCAATAGCCTCATTAGTGATCTGCAGTTGGTACATAATTAATCATCTTTATAATTTCTCTGCAGTTCATGAATTATAAGCTCATCGCCCTCTCAGCCATTAAGAAAAATACATCAGTCTAGTTATGTTGAAACTAGAACTAGACCTCGATTGAAATGTATAAATCCATATAATTTTTTGGTACTTTTAAATGTACCTAATTTTAACCACAACTTTTCAAGTCTATAAAATGGCAGCAATTTTGTCCAATACTGAACAAGAGGCTTGTGTCTAAAATTATGAGTGTACCTTTCCATTACTACTGTACTTCTTCTTGGTCTTATTGTAATCTAGTGTGTCAATGCAAAAGGCCTTTATTAAAATGTAAGTTGAACATAAATAATTTAAGTTGCACTGTGTAGATTTTCACTGAGAGGAAACAGAACATCTTTCTATTTCAGTTCCTAGCTCTCAAAAGCGGTAGAACATAGGGAATCATTATCGATATACTTTTTATTTGTGATTATTTTTAACTAGCTGTTAAAAGCTGTTCACTTGAATGAGAACATAGTTCCATTGTTACTGGCAAAAATTCTACAAATATCAGCATTATGGTAAAATAAATTCTATTTTCATAGCCATGATTCCATTATTACCAAATATCTTTACATTTAAGTAGTCTGGAGCTCTAAGTGCTCAATTTTGTTCAGTTTGCCGCCTATCTAACATGACCCGGGTCACACATGAGACCAGCTAATCACTCCGAAGGGGGTGGTCCAGTTTGATGTTGCTATGGTAACACCCAAAACCCACATTTAGCACAGGGGAAAAACTGGAAATGTGGAATGAATGACAATGTGGAAAACTGCTGTCCAAAATGAATTACTCCAAATTGCTCCATTAGTTCTGGTACCCTGCTCTGTCTGTTGAATTACTTATATTACATACACACACACACACACAAGCACACAAAACACATTGTCTAATTTCTCTTTCTCTATACATTATCACTTAACAGTGCTCATCATATACAGTTGTTCATTTCTGGTATACAGGAGCTCACACAAACATATTTGTTTTAAAAATTATTGTGGGGACCTGATACCCTAAAATCCATTTTCCCCAACGTCAAGCCCTACTGTCTAACCCAGAGGTATCCTACATAACCTACCCTTTATGCCTAAACTTAACACAGTCCTGGGCGTGTCCCCGTGGCGTACCTGCCTTGCAGGACAAACTATGCCATGATAGTCAATAGTTTAAGCCTGACTATGGTTTCTCTAATAATACCCAGACCTCCAGCACCAGGCAGCGCAAATTGGCATACCGCTGCCTGGTATTTGGCATAGATAAATCTGATTATCTACTTTGATGTGTCGTTCTCCAGCGACCCCCTGTGTGCAGATCAGCTGCCTGTAAATTAAATTTAGGAGGTATGAGCGTAATCATCCCATACATGAGCTGAATAAAGGATTCTGTGTTGGATATGCAGTCCGAATAGAATCGGTTGGCTTGGCGTCATGTGGTTGGATGAACAATGTGTGCGCCCTTCACCATCCCGCATCTTTTTTATTTTTTTATTTAAACTTTATTTAACCAGGTGGGCACATTAAGAACAGTTTGTCATTTGAAATTACAACCTGGCAGAAATAAAAGTGAAAAGGTGCAAGTTGACACCAAGTCACAAATAAATGGTGTAGGTATATGTACGGTTAGCGCAACAGTAGTTTTCATTAGAAAGATGAATTGGTATGTAAAGTGGCAAGGTAAATACATTGGAGTAATTAACACTTGAGCATAACTGTTGAGGGGGATTGCGAAGCTGACAACGTATTAGGGTTAGTAGGGAAGAAATTGGACAAGAAAACTTGGGAGGGTAGAAATAGGGACAATATTAAAAATACATAGCTTTTTTTTAAACACAGTCCTTATGCCTAAACCCCAACCTGTTATTCCTAGTGTGGACTGGTCAAAAAACTTGGGGAGACCGATCCGTTTTACTAAATCTGTGTGTGGACTCAAACTTACACAAATGTGGATCACAAACAGTCGTTAAAAGGCAATACTATAGCAGATCTGTAATTATCGTGAGTGTTATGTTTATACTGACAGTTCCTCTACATTGTTCCTCACTGACAGTCTTTTTAAACCCCCAGTTTTACAAAACCTAACCTGTCAACACCATACTCTAATTTCTGAAGAAACCTTGAATGACTGGAGGAAAAGCTACTCACTCTTACCTTGACCAGCAGGTCAGCATCATCAAAGGGGTGCACCAGATACGCCCCTCGGATACACCTTACTCCCGGGTACAGCAGGGGTGCCATGTCCACATACGCAAGGCCATGGAAGGAGATCTGGTTGTCCTCCTCACCCTGGATACACAAACAGAACCAAATCCTGTTTAGGACAGTTTCAGTTTCATTGTTTAGTTTGTCACAGATGTAATTGCATGTACAGTGAAACTCTTACTCCTTTGCCAGTCCTCCCTCCCTTTGTGGCTCCAGCCTGTTGTGACCTCATCACTTCTACTGGCCACAGCCTACTTTCTGCTATCATACTGGTCAGACTGAGAGAGGGGAAAGGGGATAAGAAAATAAATTAAATTACCTCCAATTCATTACAACTTTATTGTCTTCACAGAGTTCAAGCGAATAAAGGTTGACCTATTTTTTATTTCGAAAAGCGTTGGGGATAGCTTAATGCAATCATTTTGTATATTTATCATAGATAGATTCTAGGCTTTTAGTACAAGCTGGACTCAATAGAAGCGTATGATGTGCAGTTAAATGATTTGAGTTTCACCAGGCTGTGCCCCCTGCATCCAGAAGGCAACGACGCTCTGTGTCCCAGCTCACTCTCTTCTTATTGGTCTCCGCCTCATTCCGGAAATCCCTCTCCTGTAAATCAGAGGATAAGGTGAGAGAAGAAATCCATCCATTACACCTAATGTAAGTTTGACCCATTGAGGGTGGACAACACTGATTAAATCAAAATAGAGATGATATGACAAAGGAAAAAACATGTATGCATCCCATATTATAGTAAGATTGTGGGGGGGTCTGTGTGGCATTGTGGGCAAAGTTGCTGCCTTGCAGGACAAGCTACGTCATGACAGTCAGTGGTTTGAGCCTGACAATGGCTTTTCCGACTTTGCTCCCTGTCCACAGAGCAGAGCTGCCGACAAGGCAGGGTTAGTGAAAAGTTGGACAAGACCAATTGGGAGAGGTGAAAAATTGGGGAAAATCACACAATAAAATTGTTTTGAAACTGTATATATCAGTTTACAGTTTAGGTTTTTTCCCCCCATTTTCTTCCCTCCCAATTCCCACTAACCCTGCCTTGTCGGCAGCTCCAGAACTCTTTGGACAGATCTGTGGGATGGCGAAGGGTGCTCATATGGTAAATCCAACCACATGTTGCCAAACTGCTGATTATTTTCGCACTGCTTTAGTCAGATCATACACGGGATGATTACGTTCACCAACTATACTTCCGTCACCCGATCTGCACACAAGGAGTCCCTGGAGAGCAACGTGGCGGGATATATAATCTGAATTATCTAACCCAAATCCCGGGCGCTATGCCAATTTGCGCTGCCTCGTACAGGAGGTCAAGGGAAAGTCGGAGATCCCATAGCCAGGCTCCAACCACTCATGACGTATACTCTCTGCACAATCGTACTAGAGTGTTAATATATTACATTGTATTTGCCTGCCACTCTGTATACTAATTCGATCTACCTCTAAATCTCAATTCTTTGCACTAATTGTACATTTACTTACATCTACCTCTTTCAATTTTGACTGTATTTTTTATCTCTCTTCCTTACTATACCCTTTGTGTAATTCTTGTGTATTTGTATTCATGTGTAACTCTGTCTGTACTTGCACCTTTTGGCTTTATCTTGGCCAGGTCACCATTTTAAATGAGAAATTGTTCTCAACGTGCCCACCTGGTTAAATAAAGGTTAAATAGAAAATAACAAAATGTCCTGCAATACAGCAACCCACTAAACCACAGGGACCCCCTCAGTTTAGTCATTTAGCAGACACTCTTATCCGAAGCGAATTACAGTGAATACAGGGACATCTCCCTGGAGCAACTTAGGGTAAAGGGTCTTGCTCAAGGCCACATTTGGCACAGTCGGGAATTGAACTGAAATGTCGGGAATCTAACTGGTAACCTTCTGACTACAAGTCTGACTCCCTACCAACTGAACCAAATGACACCCTTATATCTACCCCCATCAGCCGCGGTCGGTGGATCTTAATTGGGGAGGACGGGCTCGTATTACGCTCAGAACCGGAGTGAATGGAATGTGTGCAAAACAAAAAAACAATTGGTTTTGTTCGTTGCGCACCATTCCATTCACTCCGGTTCCGAGCGTAATACGAGCCCGTCCTCCCCAATTAAGATCCACCGACTGCGGCTGACCCCCATATATCTACCATACTACTACAGTACTAGTTTAAGTACTAGGTCGGCTAGATAGTACCTCAATACTGGTGAGATCCCCATACTCCATCTCTGCAGGTTCTCCATCTATAAAGAGGCCTGGTATGAAGTGAGCTGCAGGGGCAAGCAGGGGACCCAGAGGCCACTTTCTGGGCCTGCCATTGGCTTCCCTCTCCCCGTTCAGCTTCAGCACCCCATTGCAGAATATCAGTGCCTGCACTTTCTGTGGGCGATATTAAAAACTTGCAATAGCCTCGAGTGAAGAAGTCAAATGTTGAAATGAAGGATAGGTGTGGGATATGATAGTGACAGGAGTGAATTTTTTTCTTGATAATAAAAAAATGTTTGGGATATTTTTATTTTAATGTTACATTGATGTCTTCCTGGTCTCACCTCTGCTGTGATGGGCATGGGCAGGCCAGCCACGTAGCTGTACGAAGGCATGAACCCTGAGGCAGGAGTCCACACCTCCGGGACAGAGTAAGCTGTCTCCACAGTGACCCTCAGCAGGTTGGAGTTAGACAGCTGGTTGTCGGACAACAACGGCTCTGGAACAGTGATAGACACATCTAGGGATGGCTGGGTGCCCTACAGAGAGGAAAGGTGTTACCGAGTCACACAAATTAACACTCTCAGTGTTTATCTAGCGCCAATGGGAAGCATATAGACACTGACAGTGTTACTTTAACACTCTCAGAGTTGATTTAACACTGGTGATTTTGCTGTGTACACACAAAAAGTCTGTCATGATCAAACATTTCCACCCTTTGGGTTTGTGCATTTCAAGATCATAATGAGGCATCAAATCCTCAGGACTGTGTTGTAAAAATATTTTTTAAGCTAAATGCTTGAGTAACTTGGAGTTTTAAAACTAAGGATTATGTAACATAGATTGGTCCAGTGGTCTAAGCTGCTGCCTCTGAAGCGCAGGTACTGCTGCAGCCTGGGTTTAAATACAGCCCAGTGCTCTTTCAGCAAAAACTCTATTTGATAGAGTTCTTCAGGGAGTCTTCTTGTCAAAATAAAGCATAAACATTCCCCATTGAGCACCTAAATTAAATTGTGTGTGCCTGCATTTTTCCATTTAGGCAGCAACCTCCTCCTTGACTTTAATCTTACCTTGCTGTTACTTTCCAGTGAGGCGGCTTCCACGGGTGATCCTGGTGTTGGATGAAGTATCACAGTGGTTGAGAAGCTGCACTGACCTAGCGATTGTGAGCGAGGAATCCATTTTAATTCAGTTTTAACCGTGAGGAAGTTGTTGTTGTCCCTGGAGGTTCTTTAGATTGATACATAATTGAATTTGATATGTTGGTCTCTCACCGTGTAATAGAGGTAACAGGTCCACCATGGCTTGACCTACAATTACTTTCTTCTCCTCCTTCTGCTTCTTCTCCTTAAGATGCATCTCAACCACTGTCACTACATAAGAAAACAACAGGCTGAAAGAATTAGAAACCCCACAAGAGGATATCGACTGAGTAATTGAGATTAGTAACTATAGCCTTTAAAACAGGCAGAATACTGTATCTATAAACATATTAGGTTGTTGCTCACATATAACGGGTTGGTGCGCCACGTCGTCTAATGTGTGGGACGCATCAAAACACTCAAAGCCGCAGGTGAAGTTGTAGTCCAGGCCCTGATTCTCCAACACATCCAGCATCTGGGAATCTCCCAGGGCGACACCATTGAACTCAGCACTCACATAGTTCAGGATGGACTCAGCTTTGTTGGCCCGCTGTGAGGAAAACTATTTTATAAAATGTATTAAAAAACATTTGGTAGATTGGGTTACAGTAATTCACAGATGCATTTATCTTATTAGTTTGTCTACTATTCAGAGCGACTCAGCAATACTGACAGTAGTGCATTAATCTAAAAGAGTTTGCTGCACAAACACTCAGCAACAGAAAAATCTGTAAATAAATAATTATATACTGTAGCTACGTTGTGGTAGTCAGCAAGCTACAGTACTATACAGTAAACAGCTAAAACACACGTTGTAGCACTGTCAGTATATCTGGTACACAGTAATAAACAGTGTGGGCAGATGGGGGTGCAAACTCTGCCTACCAGGTTATTTCCACGTAGTACGGCTATTTTTACTGATACTGCTTTTTCTCCAGCACCATTTAATTGTTCCATGTCTGGTCGATTAGTTTTTGTAAAGAACTCAGAGTGAATAAAAGACAAATATAGCTAGTTAAGTGTTGCAGCTGCATAAATAAACTCTCACCGTAACCTTTTCTACAGTTATCAGCGTCCCAGTTTCCATAGTAGCAAGTATGGATATCGCGAGATGTTGTAGATTGTGGGATGGCTTTCTGCTCGTTTGGTGTGTGCTGCTTGTAACCAACTTGTTACGAGTTGATTCTTTCCTGCATTTTCGCAATGTAGTTATCTTTCGACATGTGATTTTAATGGTTCTGTCGTCGTGTTTTGTTTTACCTGAAAGCTAGTTAGCTCGGGGCAGATAACACGCTGTTTTAACTTTAGTTCTGTGCTTCCGCGTGTCAGTAGAAGATATGCAGAGGT
Organism: Umbra pygmaea; assembly: GCA_016801145.1. Lineage (NCBI taxonomy): Eukaryota > Metazoa > Chordata > Actinopteri > Esociformes > Umbridae > Umbra > Umbra pygmaea. Next base: position 9,546 of record JACXGM010001033.1, on the reverse strand, counting down.
TTGTCTTTGACAAGTGTTCAACTTCTATTTGAATGTTAAACTAGTCATGTATTGTAACGTTATCAGTATGCATATTTTTTCTCTAAACCTTCCAACTAACTCTGATGACTTAATCTACTACTTCTGTTTAACTGTGTGCATGTGCTGACTTTTCCTAGCCCAAACATCATGTCCCTTATTAGCCTTGTGGATGAATCTATCAAACTGTGCGAAGTGGAGGAGGCTAGAATAAACAAAAACATCATTCAATGTAGGGAGATACTGCGCGCCTTGTAAGTACAAAATACGTTCACTACTGCACTGCTTTGTGTTAATGTAACGGTCTGACGTCTAGTATTAAGTTGGAATATGAACAAAACTGTGCATGTGGTCATTACCCAGGAAACCACAACAGGAAAACAACAAGGAATCACAACTAGCTGATGTCGAAATAGGTATGAGGATTAATCAAAATCTGTTATTTGCCTTTAATGCCCAATGTAGAGAAAATGTTAATTTTGGGGTGTCTCTGTTTAGACCCAGATATTCTACCAGAGGAGAGACAGGAAATGGAACTGGTGAACAAACTGCTGGAGAAGGCCCTTAGAGTTCGTGGAGTCACAGCACCTTACAAAGACCCTTCCAGTTTCACAGGACCGAAGAAAGAACCAGTGGACACAACACAGAACAAAGAAAGCACTCTGGTCCTAGATTGCATTAAAGGGAATAAGACTGGTATTAAATCTACCTCCAAATCTATTGCATTGGACATCAAAGAGTCCACGAAGTGCTCAGCTTCCCATTCTATCAGGGGCGGAAGGGGGAAGATGCATCTTCAGATGCCCACTTCAGGAAAAGGCAGAGCCAGCATGATCAGAGGGTCTGTCCACACCCAGAAACCATTTGTCATGTCATCAAAGCGTTTGCCTTCTCAGTCCTCTCTGAAAGAGGGGAAGCGGACTGGTCCTCTGTGCCCTTTGTCACACGAGGGCCCAATACCACAGGGCTTTTCATCAGGACCTCAGTGTGTGGTGTCACACAGGAGCCTATTTGGGGAAGACTCTGGCAAATATTCACCCGAGTTATTCCAGCCACCTCATGGGGAGGACCCAGTGGCTATTGTGTCAGAGGCGATGGGTAAAGTGCATGGCGCTTCAGCGCCACTGAACAGGTAGGTTGCAAGACAAGGCTGAACTAACTGTCAAATAAGTTGTTGATGTTGTTTATAGATATTCATCAAACATCTCAACATTCATGCTAAACAGCTCTTAATGACAACCATTCTAGTTACTCACTCACAGATATTTTAGTTTGTTAAATTGTTTTGGTGGCAGTATTCCCACAGTTTTAAGCATTGCAGACAATCTCTGACACTGAAATGTTTGATGTGTCTGTGTCAGTATGTTATCCAAATGGAGCAGTCTAAGGAACAAACAAAACAGGTCAGTCAGCAAACCTAACTTTCAAGACCAAATTGTCTTACATAGTGATGAAATGTGTGACACCGCAACCATGGATTTTGTTTTTGATATATTATCAAATGTAATGCTTATCTATGAGCTAATCCTACGATGCGTTTATATTTGTGATATTATTTGCAAATGCGTGGCTGGTTGTGACTTGAGTTCACTGTTTGGTGTGTATATCCTCAGGTTGTGGGACAAGGTGCTGGCACAACAATCTAAACCCTTTGCAGGAAAGAGTCACTTCACAGAGAGAGTGAGATCCACTGTATCCTTCATCCGGTTTACTGTGCTTTTAACATAAAAATAAGCCAGATGTTTTGAATGTAGTTTCAGAACCATTTTCATTCCTTATTTTATAGAAATATTATGGAATGTTAGAGGAGAAAGTAGCTTTGTGATTTGAACTCATGCTTCATTGTTACATGTGCATCAGAGGTAGTGGACGACTGGGCCACCCTAGGCGATGACAAACCTCAATTAATACACCCTCGTGTTTTGTTTACTGATGAATTTATATAATTAGTAAATGCATATTCCAGTTCTCTTGGCATGTTAGAACTTATTTTGTCATTCATTCTGATGTTGTAGCATCGTTAAAAATGTTTGTTTCAATTTCCAGCCATGACCTGCATTGGCTGGCTTACTCGTATCAGCCATACTAGTGTTCATAGATAGACTCGATCCAAAACATGTCTACACATGCATGTCAATATCACAGTACTTGGTTATTTTCATACATTTAAAGGGGTGGTTAGGTGGCCTAGTGGTTAGGGCATCTGTCTAGTGTTTGAAATGTCCCTAGTTTTAATCCCTCAACTGTCAAACAGTTATACAGTAGAAGAATATTAATAAATACAATGTGCAGATAAAGTCAGTGGTATGTTACATTGTATGAGATGATACGTACATACAGTTATGTTTGGAAATATTTGGACACTGTTACAATTTTCATAATTATGGCTATGTACACCACCACAGTTGAAATGAAATGAAATAGCTGAGATTTAATTAAAGTGCAGAGATTCAACTTTAATTGAAAGGGTTGAACAAAAATATTGTATGAACCGTTTAGGAATTGCAAGCATGTTCATACACAGTCCCCTTATTTCAGGGGCTCAAATGTAATTGGTCAAATTAACACAATCAAATAAAATGTTCATTTTTAATAGAATCGAGAATTCTTTGCAGGCAATGTCAGCTTGAACCTCCTTTGTGATGCTTTGCCAGGCCTTTACTGCAGCTGTCTTGTGTTGTTGTTTGTTACTGGGTCTTTCTGCCTTAAGGTTTGTCTTCAGCAGGTGAAATGATCGTTTACTGTGTCGGCTGATCGGGTTGAAATCAGATGATTGACTCGGCCGTTGCAGAATGTTCCACTTCTTTGCCTTAAAATATTCCTGGGTTGCTTTCGCAGTATGTTTTGGGTCATTGTCCATCTGTAAAGTGAAGCACCGTTTCATCAACATTGATGAATAAGGCTGAAACTGAGTAGACAATATATCCCTATACATTTCAGAATTCATCTGGCTGCTTCTGTCTTCTGTCACATCATCAATAAACACTACTGACCCAGTATTATTGGAAGCCATACATGCCCATGCCATCACACTGCGTCACTTGAATATATTCTGGTCAACAGCCAAAATAACAACTTGTGTCAGTGTCTAATTACTTCCAAACCTAACTGTATTTACAGAGGAATAGCTTAGCAGTTGAACTGCTCAGTTAGCAGCTTAGACAACATGAATTGGATGGGAAAGTATCAAGTTTGAGAATCTTTAGAAGCAGAGCGCCGAAAAGGTTGAAGGCAGAGCGCTGAAAAGGTTGATGATTTAACATTAGGAATGATCTGTGTGAGGTAGCTACCAGATTTTCAACCCTGAGCAAGATAGTTACCTGTAACAGTCAAAGAGGCAGTCTGTGCATTTTGAAATGAACAACATCATGTTTAAATCTTCCATTTTGGCTTTGATGTGTAATATGCTATTTTAAATAGCATAATCTCTAAGTAGAATCACTGTCATACCTCAATTAGCCATGAAATAGGGGACCCTTTTTAGCGTTATAGCGCCACTTTAGAGCCAGTGGCTGAAGTCATGGACTGCATCTTTTAACTATAATTGATTTGTTGCATACAAATGTATGCATTAAGAATAAATTATTTCAGGAGTACAATTTGGCTTAACAAAGCTCATAATACATGTGATATGTTGTCTAACTCTTAGTTTTCAAGCACAGAAACTCCAGAGTTGTAAAAAGTATAAAGTAAATATACTCTGAGTTCACCATTTTGTGAAGTTTCTAATGACCAGGTAACATGAGTTCATAAGTAAATAGTTACAATGTGTAATAGTTTTATACTCTTTTGTTCAGTTCATAGATGACTGGTTAGTTATGAACTCCCAACACCTGGTCATTTTGGTCTTGATTACAATCTTCCCAAAACTGTGAAAATGACAGATAAACCATTTCGATTTGAGTCATTTACCAGATGCTTTTTTCCAAAGTGCCTTTGGCCCACTTGGTAATCGGACCGGCAACCTTCTGTCTCCCTAACTGCTGAGGCATCTGACGCTATACTTTGTACTTTTTTAACACTGTTGTGGGCCATATTTTAGAATTCACACAAAATTTGTGCCCATATCTGTGTGTGTGCGTGCATGCGTAACTCATTCTCCAGAGATGTCTGGCTGTTCTCCTTGACCTGTCTCGCTGTGGGTCAGTTCGCCAAAGACTGGCCAGCATGTGGCAGCCAATGTGACACCAGTGTTCAGGTGGACAGACTGACACTACTGTGCAAGAATCTGACTCACCGCTGCTGGAGTGAGCGGCTACAGTCTCGTCAGACATCCAAAGCGACCGACCGTGAGCCAGGTACCAACCCAGGAGGTGGTGATGTGGGTGGGGACAAAGACATGGTGAATTGCTTGGAAAGGACAGAAGCTGCAGGGTGTAGAGAGGGAGAGACGTGATGAAATGGAATGAGGAAAAACTAGAATAGGAGATTACCAGAAGTGTCAGGGATGAGCAGATGAGTGTCCCTAAAGGAAAGAAATAGTGGTTTAGCTGAGAACTACAATATTATTTAGATCAGGAAGAACGTTTAGCGTTGCTAATTTTTCAGCTCATCATCACCGGACATTAACTGTAGAGCCTGGCGCGATTAGCATTAGCAATAATTAGACCGGGTCATTTGTATGCTACAGATAGAAATTAATGACGGTAATGTCTAAATGATTTAAACCAATTACATCTAGCAATCAAGTTTTATGTTGTTATAGTACCCTTACCAATAGATTTTCAATTAGTGAGCTTAATTGTGTGTTTGTTAAATGTCAGGCCCAAATACTAGAGAGATGTTCTTTGTCACAGAAATCAATAATGCTTAGAAGGTTTCTCTTTCTGTAATGTTACGTGAAGGAACAGACAATGATGAGGATTATGAATCCTTACTGATGCTGGAAGGCCAGGAGAAGATGGTCGCAGACCTCCGTAAATGTGCTGCTCAGCTGATAAAAGGTACAACATTTTTACACCGTCCACACAACATAAAACTGAAATAATTTATTTGAGCCCACATATAACATTTACTTTTAAAATTAAATTGAAATTGTTTTCAAGGTTGCTGTATGCCAGGACACAAACATGTACAGATATCAACAGCTTTTCCACAATGCTAGGCTGCATTTGACTGCTGATAAAGAACTGCTCAGTCCTTGACTTATGTAGGGCTGCCATTTGAGGGCCATGGACTGTCAGCCAGTCAACATGGCCCAGCCTCATAAATATAAATACTGCAAGTTTGCACAGATATCAGAGACAGACATACACACACCCCAAAACAAACACTTTTATTTCAGAGATTTTACAATCTTACAGATTTCTCACTAGTTCAATAATGTAGAATTAAACAGCAATAGTTTAGATGAGTGCATATTTTAATGATTTTGTTTTGGGGAGGTTATGTAATTTTATTGGACAGGAGAGTAGGAAGGCTAGGGAGACAGGTGCGTAAGAGGAGACAGAGAGGAAGGGCACAGACGCTGTCTGAGCCGGTGGATGAACCCCCCCCCCGTCGCTGGAGGGCACGTGTGCTTTTTTTAGCAAAAAAGTTTGAAACGTATCTCAATGTAGTCTTCTATTCCTATTGTTCCTGTGATATAGTCTGTTTTTGAGAACCGTGGTCTTATTACGTTCATGCCAAGGCATTGTTGAATGCTAGTTTCTAGTCTTGTGTTGCTCGGGAGAGTTGAAGTTCATGTCTTTTTCAGAGGCATCTGCTTTTGTTCCCCTTCAGTCAAAGTCAATCAGCAGTGTGAAGAGAGGCTCACTCTACGGATGACGTGTGAGGAGTCAGGGAAAATACATGCTAATATCCTCACAGTCAAGGCTCAACCTTTAAGATGTGGTGAAATTGTTGCCTTGGAACAGCAGGGATGGTCTCTGGGCTCTTTGTATCCTCTGGAATATAATGAAACTCTTTGGAAGGTCAATGCCACTATTCAGTAGAGGTGGATCTCATTTTTCATGTTGCACGTTATTTTCCTGAGAAACGTTTTCCCTTGTTAATTATCCCTTACATAACCATGTTTGCCAGGCATTTGAACTGTAGTGAAATTGTGCCTACTTTGGCACAATGTATTCTCCAAACAGAATTTAAATGAGCCTATGTGGCATCTCATAATATTGAGTGACGTGCTCCTCACTGCCTGCACCTAAACTATTCAAAGTGGGCGGCTTGTTCCCTATAACTAATCTAACACTGTTGAGCTGCTGTGAGGAGATGGGCGGAATTTTAATTAGAATTGACAGTTTACTGGTCCCCAATCCTCTGAAGGGACTGGCCAGGGGCCACGATAACACAGATGCTTAGTTGCCAGAACACACACCAGTGCGCACAGACAGACACACACACGGTCTCTGTCGCACTTTCTTTCAACCCCCCCTGTTCCCCACATGGAAATGTTTTGAATAGAAGGTGGACATATCTCAACGTATGGAAAATGTCAATAGATACCACTACAGCAGAAGTGACAGGCCAGTACCAGGTTTGTTCTTTCATGGAGCTCTTTCTCAGATATGAGTGTCGGTTAGGGTTTAAAGGTGTCAGTCAGTCCAGCCCGTCAACGCTCTGAGCTCGACTCGCCCCAGCTATTTAAAGCTGGGGCAGCAGCAAGCGTGCAGGAAGCGAAAACGTTGTGGGCTTCATCGGCTCGCGCTCCTCACACTCTAAAAATAACCCCAATATTTCCGAGCAGAGTGGGAGGCATGGGATCGATGGAGGAGTCCGCAGGGGGGTGGAGCGTTCTGCTGCATCAGGAAAAGGGTTGAGTGGGACGACCCCAGTGGAGTGACCCTTATGCCCCAAACCTTGACCTACGCCAGCCAGGAAGAGCTCCAAGAGGTGGAGAGGTTGAGGATGAGGGTGGAGCTACTACAGCAGGAGGTGCACCTGCAACAGGTCAGCCACACACACAAACATCGGTAACCGCTAGCTAATCACACACTCTCCATACACAAGAAATGTACACCGAGCAGCCATAACTCTATGATCTAATATGTCTAATATTTCATTGGTCCCTCTTTTGCCACCAAAACAGCAGCCTCATACAAAACAAACTGTGATGCACTGTGTGTTCTGACACTTTTTTATCAGAACCAGCATTAACTTTTTCAGCAATTTGAGCTACAGAAGCTTGTCTGTTGGATCTGACCTCACGGGCCAGCCTTCACACCCCAAGTGCATCAATGAGCATTGGCCACCCATGATCCTGTCGCCAGTTCACCACTTTTCCTTCCTTGGACCACTTTTGATAGGCACTGAGCACAGCAGACTGGGAACACCCAACAAGAGCTGCAGTTTTGGAGATGCTCTGACCGAGTCGTCTAGCCATCACAATTTGGTCCTTGTCAATGTCGCTCAAGTCCTTATGCTTGCAAAACTTTCCTGCTTCTAACACGTCAACTTTGAAGACAAAATGAAAAAGGGGACCTAGACAATATTAAGCAGGTGGTCATAATGTTTTGGCTGATCAGTGTACACAGTATACAACTTCCCTCATCTTCTACATATCAATATGCAGAGATGCTTGTGTTACCTTCCAGATGTGTGTTGATGCTTTCTTATTTTTATAGGCGTTCTCTGACAACATGGATCTGCTGTCCACCCCTGGACCCCACAGTCCGTCTGTGCTGCGTGACATTTACTCTCTGCTAGCTGAGGGAGGGGTGCAGTTCCCTGCGCTGGTTCTGGACACTGAGACCGGCTAATAAACTGACCCGGGTCCACCGGATGATGTTCATCAAGGCGTGTGATGAAACTGAACACAACAACTTATTTCTTAAGCCACTCCCTGAAGAATTTAGTGTTTATCTGTTTGGTGCTTAATGAACCAAATGTTATAAAGTATCCCAATCAATAGAAGACACCAGAAAAAAGAAAGTAGAGGGTCTTTGCAAAAGAGGGATTGGTGTGCTTGTCAGGAATGTTGGTCTATGTATTGAAAGTGCTTGTGTTTTTGATAGTGTTTTCTGGTTTATTTGTGTAATTACATTTGACTGGTCTTTATATTATGTAAATCTCATTTACATGTACTGAATTACTGAAATTGATGCACATGGTAGTATACACACAGTATCACACAGTATATGGTAGTATATGAATTGAACACATTTTTTTATTTTCTAAGTACATTTACGCACAATTCAAATTGTACTTGGTGAAATGTTACTTCTAGTGGTAGAAATCATTTAGATATTTCACAGTTTATACATTATATACAAGTCAGTGTTGATAATAGAATTATAGATAATCGGGGTATTTCAGAAAGCGGGTTTAGCGATAACTCATCGATAGTTCACTCAGAGTTGATAGAAATTCTGGGTTTACAGTTTCAAAAAGCCAGTTTAGCTGTACTCTGAGTGAGTTTACCCCAGCAACAAATTCTGTGAATCTAACCTGCTTGCTAGAAGGTTTTATTCAACTAACCCTGAGTTTGTCATACTCTGTAATGGGAACCTGCCATCTGAATGTGTCAGGCAGGGGGTGTCCTGTCCACAAGGAGCCAGATAATTTTGAAGAACAAATACTCTAAAAAAAACTTTTGGCATAGGATTTGTATGTAGTTCCAGCAAGCCGCATCTTTGTCGAAGACTATGCAAAGATTTGGCTTGTTGGAACTACAGAAAAATATGCAAAAAGTTGAATATGGGTATTCTGCAGAAATCTCAGTTGGGAAAGGGTGATCAGACACCGACTGGATGTTTTATCATTCCCTGAAGAAAATATTTGAGCGTTTCAGTTTTTCTGCACATATCAGTCACATATCTGAACAATAATCTCAGCCCTCACATCGTTCACATGATTCAACGTGGACGTGCTCTCAGTTTGGAACATGTTCTTTGTGTGGCATATTGTTATTTTTTGAACGGGAGTGTTTTATATAACATCGGTGATGCTGAGATTATCTCCAAAGCAAGTGTCTGTCAGGCTGTCAGAAATGTGACTCACCCTTGCATTGAAATGGTTACTGTACAGCAGGGTTCATCAACTCCAGTCCTGGAGGGCCGAAGCACTTTAGATGTTTGTTCTCTCTGTCTAATAAGGGACTGGTTTAGACCTGTGAAAGCAGGTGATTGCAATTATCTACTAGGTAAATATAAAATCTGAAGGGTTTCGGCCCTCCAGGACCGGAGTTGTTTACCCCTGCACTAGGCCCTCCATGAAAGGGTTTGAAGACCCCTGGTCTAGAGCCGTCAAAGAAACACGTGAAACTGCAGACCGTTGTGTAAACGAAATCGAAATACTGACTCTCATTAATAATATGAAGATTTCACAAAGCCATTCATAAAATGAACAGCCTACACAAACACCTGTTTGATCGATCTGCGGTGAAAAACAAAGAAAACTAGAACTGCAAGCAGTTTTGGCGGGGTCCAAGCCGTCCCTGGCGAGTCCCCCCTGGTGCGAGTCCCCCCTGGTGCAAGTCGCCCCGATGACCCGCGGAGCCCACAAAAGCAGAACCTATAATATTGGAACCAAAGTCACTGTTCAGATTAGGTTGCTACTTTATGCTGCTGCCAACAGTTCATGTAGCGCATTTGA
>JACXGM010001032.1:41182-59653 GCA_016801145.1 Umbra pygmaea | reverse complement strand
CATATTGTGATAAAGTTCATTATTTTCCATAATGTAATGATAAAAATTAAACTTTCATATATTTTAGATTCATTGCACACCAACTGAAATATTTCAGGTCATTTATTGTTTTAATACTGATGATTTTGGCATACAGCTCATGAAAACCCAAAATTCCTATCTCAAAGAATTAGCATATCATGATTGTGTGTGTGTTTAATTTTTATTGATTTGCTCCATGCTTTCAGTATATGTTGGGTTGTGTGTGTGTTTAATTTTTAACGATTTGCTCCATGCTTTCAGTATATGTTGGGTTGTGTTTAATTTTTAACGATTTGCTCCATGCTTTCAGTATATGTTGGGTTGTGTGTGGCTGGTGGGATGCTGCGTGGGTGTGGTGCAGGCTGGGTTTTGGTGGGGGGGTGTTCAGATATAATGTGCATTTTGTTGTACTTACTGACAATCTTAATAAAATAAATATTAAAAAACAACTGGGTGACAGGAAGTCAGAACGAGGGAGCAATGATCCCACCTAAGAGCCTGGAATGGGAAAGAGACAACCTGCTTCCTTAATTCCTTAATGTTTCTTACTTTTTACTTTTCATTTGAAGTACAGTGTCTTCCACCATTATTTGAGAAGTCAATCATTTTTTTATTTTGGCTCTCAACATTCAATAAAATTATTCATATTAAATTATAGATTTCAGCATTTGTATTCTTTCAACTTTTGGAAAAAAAAGACAACACCTGTTTGTTATTAAATGATGCTCAAGATTTCTTACACCACTCGACCAGTCTTATCTGCTGCTGGATGGTTAGGAGATGCAAAAAAGGACCTTGGAAAATTAAATCTGGCCCAGTAAAAAAAATCTACATGTCTTGTCATGGTGAATATTATCAAAATGTATGCTTAAATTTCATGGTAAAAGGCAGAGGACAGAGAACATATTATTCCTTTATAAAAAGAAATGTAGATAAACTATTGTGTATTTAATCATAACATACAACACGCATCCCAAAAAACATGCTACCATGGGTCTTTTTGGTATGTAAATGTAAACTCATGCAAGCAGAAACAGTTTTATAAAGTCCCATAATCAGTAGTGAAATTGTAGTGGTCTATGCGTCTGGTCCACACACACCCTGGGGACGGGGGTTCAATCCCAGACTCAGCCAAGTGAGCCAACCGTCTCTGCTCTTCCTCTGTCTCCCTAGCTACTCCTTCCTACTGTCCTGTCATTAAAATTAAAACTCTCCATGAACCGATGTGTGGCAGGTCCTGAAACATGCAGCTAATGCACCAAAATTCACAAATGTGAGCCGTTCTACACTGAGTACTGGGCCATAAATATCTCCATGGTGTTGTGATAGTTGATAAAGATGGTATAAATAGTTATTAAAATCTATCAACAAATTAAAGATATTATTTTGTGGGAGATTTGTATACTCAGTGACCAATTTGCCAAATATGAGGTTTTGATTGAAGATCTTCACGTGTGTGTGTGTGCGATGTCCTCTAGGTCATAGCTCTGAATAAGTGTTCATTCTTATTCCTTGTCTCTCATTAAATAACAGTCAAATTAATCAAATATTTTCAAATGTTGCCACAGCGGGAGATGTTGCTAAAACAGCTGTGTGAGTGCAAATTCATTTAGGCAACAAGTCTAATAAGCCTAGTTTTACCCAGCATAATTTATTTTTGACTGTTTTGATGCGTTGTTTAAGAGTACCATTCAAAGTTATTTGAAATGTAGATAAAAGCATAAATGGTGGTGTTTGTGACAATTGTACACTCACCGGCCACTTCGTTATGAACACCTCTTCAACTGCTTGTTAACTCAAATTTCTCATCAGCCAATCACTCATCAGCAAGTCAATACATTTAGGCATGTAGACATGGTCAGGATGATCTACTGAATTTCAAACCAAACATCAGAATGGAAAGGAAAGGTGATTCAAGTGACTTTAAATATGGCATGTTTGTTGGTACCGGACAGGCTGGTTTGAGTATTTCAGAAAGCGCTGATCTAATGAGATTTGTCTACACCAGTGGTTCTCAACCTTCTCCTCAGTGCACCCCAGACAGGCCACTTCACCCTGAACTACACACTAAGCCTTTGACTAAAGGGTTAAAACTAAAACATGGCCTGTCTGGGGTGCCCTAAGGAGAGGGTTGGGAACCACTGGTCTAGACAACCATGTCTAGGGTTTAGAGAGAATGGTCCAAAAAATAGAAAATATCCAGTTCTCTGGGCGAAAATGCCTTACTGATGCCAGAGGTCAGAGGAGAATGTCCAGACTGGTTTGAGCTGATAGAAAGGCAACAGTAACTCAACCACTAATTACAACCAAGGTATGCAGAAGAGCATCTATGAACACACAACATGATGAAACTTGAAGCAGATGGGCTAAAGCAGCAGAACACCACACTGGGTGCCACAGGAAACTGAGCCTACACTTTACACTGGCCCACCACAACTAGACAATAGAAGATTGGAAAAACATTGCCTGATGTCTGCTGCGACCTTCAGAGGGTTGGGTCAGAATTTGGCAAAACATCAGGAAGGCATTGATCCATCCTGCCTTGTATCAACGGTTTAGGCTGGTGTTGGTGGTGTAATGAGGTGTGGGATGTGTTCTTGGCACACTGGAACTCTTAGTAACAACTGAGCATTATTTTAATTCCACAGCCTACCTGAGTGTTGTTGCTGACATTGTCCATTCCTTTATAACCCCAGTGTCCAACAGGATAACGTGCCATGTCACAACGCTCACATCATATCAAACTGGTTACTTGAACATGACAATGAGTTCACTGTACTCATGGCCTCCAGTCACCAGATCTCAATCCATTCGAGCCCCTTAGGATGTGATGGAATGGGAGATGATGGAATCCATCATGGATGTGCAGCTGACAAATGTGCATCAATTGCGTGATGCAATAATGTCAACATGGACCAAAAACTCTGAAATGTTTCCAGCACATTGTTGAATTTATGACTTAAACAATGAAGGCAGTTCTGAAGTCAAAAGGAGATCCAACCCAGTAATAGCAAGGTGTACCTAATGAAGTGGCTGGTGACTGTATAGTCCTGTAGGCCTTCGACAGAGAACATAGGCCAGGCTGTTAAATCAATAGCATTAGAGTAAATGTGATTATATGTCTGAGACTCTGATAGCTTTCAAAATATCCTTTTCAAAACTCTGTTGTGTTTTAATGATATTTCCTAAGTGAAGAAGCAATGGGCCATGAATCACCTGTAGAGTTCAATGTGGTTTTAATGTCATTGTCTTTTTCTCCCTGCAGGTGTAACTGCTGCACAGGTACACACAAGAACAGGTAAAACAAGACACACACACAGGGTACACACAAGAACAGGTAAAACAAGACACACGGACACACACACACACACAACCACCCACGTACCCACACACACATACCCACACACACATATTGCACTGTTAAATGCACTAGCTGTATACCCATCAGGTAAGTTGTTCTTTGTACTCTTCATTCTTACATACAGTAAACACAAAGGAATATAAAAAATAAAGTTTTGTAAACCAAAAATGGTGTGTTGCCTTCTAATTTTTTTAAATTTAGAACGAAGTTACAAGGTGGTGTATGATTGGTTATAATGCAAATGTGCTCACTAGTAATAGACTCTCTACTATTATTAGATTTGATTTATTACAATAAAAAATGTTAATATTTCATTATTGTACTATTTGATGTTAGATTATTTTTCACAAAAGTTATCTATGGGCTAAAATGAATTGTAATACAAGGTTTGGTTTTCTTAGAACAGTTGTACAAACACCAGTAGAGGTTTCTCAATGTTTGTACGAGTTAGCAACCGACAGATGTAGTCTCTAGTCTAGGCCTATCCTAAAGATTGATTTTCACCAAATTTGTTGACCCTTTTGCATTACACCGGAAGTCATTCATTGTCAACGGAGCAGTCCGAAACTCTTCGTTGGGACTGCCGCTCTGGAATGCATTGCGTTCTGTGTGCTGCATGCATTCAATATTTTCAACTCTTGCGGCATTTTGCTGTATGTAGTACAACCGGAAGTGCAAGAAATACACAAACAGACTATAGCTACATAGGTGAAAATCTGAATATCTATATAAAGAGTTTTAGACCATGCCTTAGGACAGGCTTCATCAACTCCGGACCAGGAGGGCCAAAACACTTCTGATTTTTGTTCTCTCTTTCTAATAAGGGACTGGTTTATACCTGGGAAAGCAGGTGATTGCAATTAACTACTAGGTAAAATAAAAGATCTGAAGTGTTTCAGCCCTTCAGGACCGGAGTTGATGACCCCTGCCTTAGGCTAACCAGCTACGACGTGACTCATAAGTATACAACATACAATTTAGAGTACATAGTCTTGTACCTTAGATTTTTTAGGTTAGCCTAAGGCATGGTCGAAAACTCTTTAAATACAGATTTTTCCAGATTTCTATGGGAGAAATAAATAGGAAATTTACTTCCGGAGGCGGGAGCGGGACTGTTAAGGTCTATAGCAGAGCTTTCCTGGTCAGCGCGCTTCATATAGTAGGGTAGAGAACCCAGAGAAATCCACAATGCGCTCCTCCATTCTGCTACACCTTGCACAGCCTTGCGAAGCATTATGTGCAACCAATACGGAAAATATTGGACTAGAAATCCTTCAAACTCATGTACGGCAAAAATGCATCTGCATCTGGTGAAAATCTGGCCTTACCTCAACATTTGCCAACAAGTCATCATAGGCCATCATCACTGATGAAATTTAAATTTTACATGTGAAACATCCAGACTATTTCTTATACTTTAGTAAGTTATATGGTTCTGGTAACCTACAAATTAATCATTAGGCCTATGTGATTAACCTGTGGAACGGATTCAGCTTTAGATCAAATGTCAAGCAAGCACATTTGTAAGAAGGGGTCATTTATTTTTTAGAATAGAGAGTAGGGTTTAATAGAGAGTAGGGTTTAATAGAGAGTAGGGTTTAATAGAGAGTAGGGTTTAATAGAGAGTAGGGTTTAATAGAGAGTAGGTCTATTAAATTATTATTGGTTGTTTATTTTTGACATTGTATTTACCAGTAAATCTGGATATGTAGTTTAGAGGGTGTAATACAATGTTGTATTATTAATCAACACAGAAATATTGGTATCTACAGTATACCACCAATCATGTTTCCAATGTATTACTTCCTATATTATGTTAGCATATTGTTCCAGGGCAACAGCTGCGATAGTTGAGTTGTGCTCCAGGACCGTAGGTGGCGCTAATGGGACGTAGAACATTGTCCACGGTTTGTAATGAGGAGCGCTGTCATATTCTGAAGTATCTTAATCAGATTGTTTTCTAACAAGGTTAAATAAAGCTAAAGCTCGACATTTCACGGTAATTGCTGATATGTCCAAACTACAGTTGTTGAATGTTTTTGTCAATGAACGTTTGTCGACGGCTGCTTTGAAGATATTTGGGGCCGTGGAGAAGACCATAGCATTTTACCAAGAAGAAATATTCCGTTCAGCGGAGGAGAACGCGCGTCTACAAAGGCTGTTGAACCTGGGTATCAGACCAGATGCACAGTTACACCGGTCAGCAGGTTTGTAGACAACTAACTACTGTTGTTGGTAACGAAATGTTACTCCGAGCACCAGAAAACTATATTATAGACAGGCCCATACTTCGCCAAAATGTAACTTACGCAAGTTTAATGCTGGGTTTAAACGGGATGAGGTGTGTTGACGGCGCGGTATGACGTACCTAACGGTAGACGGTACTTGACGCAATATAAATTAATAAAAATAATAAGTACAATAAAATCTGCAGTATCTTGAAGATAAAGTGTATGTCAGTATTGTGATTAGGCTAGTACCGTACAGTTGTTTCCCAACCTTTCCTGAAGTTCCCCCAGCCAGTCCATGTAATTGAACTACTCTACTAATAACACACCTGATTCAACTTGTCTATTAATCTGCAAATCCTTGATTGGTGAATCTGGGGTATTAGCTCAATTTCCCAGAAATTCTATAATTGGGAGATCTACTACAAATGGTTCCCAAACCTCTCCTCACGTACCCACAGACATGCCAGCGAGGAGAGGTTTGGGAACCATTTGTAGTAGATCTCCCAGTGATAGAATTTCCAAAAGTAAAAAGAAAATAAATAAATAAAAAGTGAGTACACCCCTCACATTCTAATCACTTTTCATGTGACAACACTGAAGAAATGACACTTTGCTACAATGTAAAGTAGTGAGTGTACAGCTTGTATACGTGTATTTTGCTGTCCCCTCAAAATAAATCCACACACAGCCGTTAAGGTCTAAACTGCTGGCAACAAAAGTGAGTACATCCCTATACACCATTATTTTATTATTGTGCATCTTTAGAAGAGGCTTTCTTCTGGGACGACAGCCATGCAGACCAATTTGATGCAGTGGGCATTGTATGGTCTGAGCACTGACAGGCTGACCCCCACCCCTTCAACCTCTGCAGCAATGCTGGAAGCACTCATACATCTATTTTTCTCAAAGACAACCTCTGGATATGACACTGAGCATGTGTACTCAACTTCTTTGGTCGACGATGGCGAGGCCTGTTCTGAGTGGAACCTGTCCTGTTAAACTGCTGTATTGGCCACCGTGCTGCAGCTCAGTTTCAGGGTCTTGGCAATGTTATAGCCTAGGCAATCTTTATGTTGAGCAACAATTCTTTTTTTCAGATCCTCTGAGAGTTCTTTGCCACGATGTGCCATATTGAACTTCCAGTGTGAGGGAGTGTGGGAGCGATAACACCAAATTTAACACACATGCTCCCCTTTTCATACCTGAGACCTTGTAACACTAACTAGTCACATGACACCGGGGAGGGAAATGGCTAATTGGACCCAATTTGGACATTTTCAATTAGGGGTGTACTCACTTTTGTTGCCAGCAGTTTAGACCTTAATAGCGGTGTGTTGTTATTTTGAGGGGACAGCAAATTTACATTTATACAAGCTGTACACTCACTACTTTACATTGTAGCAAAGTGTCATTTCTTCAGTTTTGTCACATGAAAAGTTGTAATCATATATTTACAAAACCTTGTTAGATACTGTATGTGAACATTTTATCTGCTGGCTTCAAACATCTCTCTACATGGCAGGATGTTGTTATCTAAAGAGGAAATGTCAAGATTATTATATCCTGCACATTTCTACACACCGATCAGCCATAACATTATGACCTTTTGCTGCCAAAACAATAGGTACATATGCAACCAACTGTGATCCACTGTGTACTGACACCTTTCTATCAATCAGGTCCAGCATGAACCTTTTCAGCAATTTGAGCTTCAGTAGTTCGTCTGTTGGATGGGATCACACTGGCCGACCTTCGCTCCCCACCCGCTGATCAGTGTATGTTGATACAAACACGTGTGCAGTTATCCAGGGGTGGTAAAAGTACTTAAAAGTTATACTCAAGTAAAAGTATATATACCTAAATTAAAAAAAGACTCTAGTAAAAGTAGAAAGTCCTCCATTCAAACATCACTCAAGTAAAAGTACAAAAGTGTCCGATTTAAAATGTACTTAAGTACCGAAAGTAAATATTCAAATTAACTGTAAATATCAATAATTAAGCAGCTCAATTGTTTTGGGAGTGATAGGCAGTGTTTTAATTGAACGAATGATAAGATTAGATACTAGAATTAAGAATTTGTTAGAGTTGCAACCATAAGAGTCAATGAAGCACCTTAATGAAGCTTCTTAACCCAGTATAGGGTTTTTAACTTGCAATAGACATGTTCCATAACATTAGCTGCATCAAACAGAAGATTTTACCCGGGACTGTATCATCCATGATCGATCGGCAGCATGCAGGGAGAAACAGCTTACTAGCTTGATTCTCTCCTGCATTCAGCTTACGGTTTTATCACACACAACCCCAAATCTGCCACCGTTAGCTATCATGCATTAACTACATTGACTATTGTCAAGAGCTGCACCTTTACCTGTTTCTGCTGTCATTTTCCACATCGCAATGTGAACTGATTTGCTATGTGCGCGTATGCTGGCAAAGAGCTCATACATTATTTTTTAAGATCTTCATTGGTTTGGAAAACCAGTGTAATAAATACTTGGAGCGGGCTTGGGGAAAATGTATTGGAGTAAAAAGTAAACGTTGTCTTTAAAATTGTAGTGGAGTAAGAGTGAAAGTAGATCCAAATAAAACATACTCAAGTAAAGTAAATATCCCCGAAAAAAATACTTAAGTAAAGTAAAAGTAATGAAGTATTTTTACTTCATTACTTACCACCACTGCAGTTATCAGTCCACTCTTAATTAATTTGGAAAATCAAAACTGAGTCATGTAAAGAAAAAACAGCTTATTCAGAGGGTGGTTATAATGCTTTAGTCTCCATTATGATCAAGAGTATATTTAAAGTAAATTGGATTAAGCAATATATCCCCAAATAGTGCCTCTTGGCTTTACATCCCCTTAACATTTGAACAATGTGGGGGCCTTCAACTCGTAATGTCTACCCATTCAATTAGCCAACATTTACAATAAACCCGCATGTAAACTGGCTTTTAATCACAACATTTCTCCTCACAAATGTACACTGCTCAAAAAATGACTGAAACATATTAGAGATCATAATCTTTACATTGTGTAATTTGTTGAGAACAAAATGACTTAACCACTGTCAATGGAAAGCAAAATCACCAACCGATTGAGGGCTGGATTCAATCTCACACCGAAAATCAAAGTAAACAATAAAAATCACAGGCTGTTCCAACTTGATTGAAATTCATCACGCAACTGATAATGTGACTGAGCAGTGTGCATGGCCCCCTCGTGAGTGTATGCTCTCCCAACAATGTATGGGCATGCTCCTGATGAGACCTGGGGATCTCTTCCCAGACCTGGATCAGGAATCAGTGAGCTCCTAGACCAGGGTATTCAACTCTGGACCTTGAAGCCAGATCCACTCCACTTTTTCATTGCAACCCTCTAATCTGAGTCTTATTTAGACCTGGGACACCAGGTGGAGGTAGAACAGAAAACCAGCAGGCTCCGGACCCCGTAGGGTTAGAGTTGAATACCCCTGTCCTAGACAATCTGTGGCGCTACTTGGTGGCATCAAATACACCAATACATAACGTCCCAAAGGCTCTCAATTGGATGCAGGTCTGGGGAACAGACCTCATCAATGCCTTTGTCATCCAGGAACTGCCTACACACTCTGGCCACGAGGCTGGGCATTGTCCTGCACCTGGAGGAACCCAGGGACCACTGACTGCACTGGCAAAAGGATTTCATCCCAGTACCTAACAGCAGTCAGGGTACCGTTGGCTAGCACGTGGAGGCCTTCCCAGACCATCACTGACCCACTGCCAAGCCGGTCAGGCTGGATGATGTTGCAGGCTACATAGCGTTTACCACGGCTTCTCCAGACTTTCATATCTGTCACGTAGTCAGTGTGAACCTACTCTCGTTTAATAAGAAAACGTGGCACCAATGGTGGACCTGCCAAATCTGAATTTTTCTGGCGAATGCCAATCGAGCTGCATGGTGCTGGGCTGTGAGCACAGGTCCCATGCCACCCTCATGGAGTCTGTTTCTGACACTTTGGTCAGAAACATGCACACCAGTAGCCCACTGGAGATCATTTTATAGGGCTCTGTCAGTGCTCCTCCTGTTCCTCCTTACACAAAGGAGCAGATACTGGTCCTGATGCTGGGTCGATGCCCTTCTACGTCCCTGTCCAGGTCACCTTGTGTAACAGCCCGTCTTTTGGTATCTCCTCCATACTCTTGAGACTGTACTGGGAGACACAGCAAACCTTCTTGCAATGACACATATGGCTGTGCCATTCTGGAGTTGCTGGACTTCCTATGCAAACCTGAATGGGCTGCAGATACCGCCTCATTCTACCAGTAGTGACAAGGATGCTAGCAAAACTGAAGAATCAGTCAGAAAGGATGAGGAGAGAACAAAAAAAAAACCTTTTTGGGGGTTGTCTTGCTGTTGCCTCCAGGGCACCTGTTGTCACTTGCATTTGCACCAAAACAGGTGACATTGATTCACAATCGATTATGCTTCCTAATTGGACAGATTGATATCCCTGAAGTTTACTGACTTAGGGTTATACTGTAATGATTGCATGTGCCCCTAATTTATTTGAGCAGTGTAATATATTTGGAATAAGCAGTATGTGCTATATAGAATCAATGCCATGTTCTTGTCCAATTGGTTTCACAAAGGTATCATTTTCATTTTAGATTTGTTAAATGATGGTGAGCTATATCGATTTGAAGACTTTCTGCATAAAATTGTTTCACACAAAGCATATGACAGGGTTATTAAAAGTATTCCTAAGAAGCTGTTATTTCTTATAAAGGCACCACTTTCATATGGCTCTTTAGCTCAAGAAATACCACAATTACCAATTGGTGTTCATATCAGGCGATCGCTTTACTTAATATAATATTGACATTCCTAGTGCATTTGGGGGGGGATCTGTATTCCTAATATGATTACAGACAAGATATGATCTGATCCTAAAAGTTTTTTGTTCCTAATAGAACTAAAGACGTACATGTATCTAAATGTAAAAGTCTTTCATAAATATTATATTTGCAACACATTTTTCAACAAATTTTAGCCAGATATGCACTTTTTGTTCAAATCAGGAAAAGACTATTCTACTCCTTTATAGTTTGTTTCACAACATTTTGGGAATGAGATTGAATTGCAAATATTTGCTTGCCACAACAAATTCATTAATAATTCCTAAGAAAATATATTTTTTCTAAACTCATACAGGTTGTTTTTCCATAGACATCAAAATCAAATTAATGTGTCTACTAGGTAAATTTCACATTCACAAATCCAGAATAATCAAATCAAATTAATGTGTCTACTGGGTAAATTTCACATTCACAAATCCAGAATAATCAAATCAAAGCCTAATGCCCAATTATTCCTATTTGACCTTAAAACTTTGTCTCTATTTATGATTCTGGACAGTTTGTTGTTTTACTTATCTGTTTATTTTGACCAGAATATGGTTGTGGGATGTTTGTATGAATTGTATGATTGTGTATTTTATTTCTATACTGTGAACAATGTTAGCTGTTTTTGTACTGTTGAGTGAAAACAAACAGATATGTTTAATTATCCAACATGCTAGACAAAAATCTAATACTATTAATGCTAGATAAATAGCTTAAAGGTGCAATATGTAATATCAATCAAAACAATAACAAAATACATACTTTGCATTAAAAGCAAACATCACTATACATATATATATATTTCTTAGTTGTGTACTTACATTATCCTAAATGTTTCCACTAACTTTCAAATCCAGAGAAATTTGTAATATAATTCGAAGACACGGGACGTTTCATTTTGTCGCCCGTAAATGGCGCCATATAACCTGTGACTGCTCTAGTTGTTATAAGATCCAGGGAGCTGCCAAACATAACGTGAATAAAGTTATAATGTTTTAACAATATATTACTTTGTCGGTGAACATTTTTTTTGCCGGAGATGCTAGATTGGAAGGTTGTCATTGACGACGATAACAAAACCCATGATCCCACGCAACCTCCCGACGTCATCCAAGTACATCTTTTGCTATTGTTTTGATTGAGAGCCCCCTGGCGGCCAAAAATCACATATTGCACGTTTAATTATTTATAATATATAAACAAATTGATACCCACAGCACAGGAATAATTACACTCACTTAAAGGATTATTAGGAACACCATACTAATACTGTGTTTGACCCCCTTTCGCCTTCAGAACTGTCTTAATTCTACGTGGCATTAATTCAACAAAATGCTGAAAGCATTCTTTAGAAATGTTGGCCCATATTGATAGGATAGCATCTTGCAGTTGATGGAGATTTGTGGGATGCATATTCAGGGCACGAAGCTCCCGTTACACCACATCCCAAAGATGCTCTATTGGGTTGAATGTGGGGGCCATTTTAGTACAGTGAACTCATTGTCATGTTCAAGAAACCAGTTTGAAATGATTCGAGCTTTGTGACATGGTGCATTATCCTGCTGGAAGTAGCCGTCAGAAGATGGGTACATGGTGGCCATAAAAAGATGGACATGCTCAGGTAGGCCGTGGCATTTAAACAATGCCCAATTGGTACTAAGGGGCCTAAAGTGTGCCAAGAAAACATCCCCCAAACCATTACACTACCAGCCTGCACAGTGCACAGTACAAGGCATGATGGATCCATGTTCTCATTCTGTTTACGCCAAATTCTGACTCTACCATCTGAATGTTTCAACAGAAATCTGGACTTATCAGACCAGGCAACATTTTTCCAGTCTTCAACTGTTCAATTTTGGTGTGCTCTTGCAAATTGTAGCCTCTTTCTCCTATTTGTAGTGGAGATGAGTGGTACCCGGTGGGGTCTTCTGCTGTTGTAGCCCATCTGCCTCAAGGTTGTGCGTGTTGTGGCTTTACAAATGCTTTGCTGCATACCTCGGTTGTAACGAGTGGTTATTTCAGTCAAAGTTGCTCTTCTATCAGCTTGAAGCAGTCGGCCCATTCTCCTCTGACCTCTAGCATCAACAAGGCATTTTCGCCCACAGGACGGCCGCATACTGGATGTTTTCCCTTTTCACACCATTCTTTGTAAACCCTAGAAATGGTTGTGTGTGAAAATCCCAGTAACTGAGAAGATTGTGAAATACTCATACCGGCCCGTCTGGCACCAACAACCATGCCACGCTCAAAATTGCTTAAATCACCTTTCTTTCCCATTCTGACATTCAGTTTAGAGTTCAGGAGATTGCCTTGACCAGGACCACACCCCTAAATGCATTGAAGCAACTGCCATGGAATTGGTTGAGTAGATCATTCCATTAAGGAGAAATTGAACGGGTGTTCCTAATAATCCTTTAGGTGAGTGTATTTTAACACATCTATTATATTGTGCAAAGCTTTTTCTCAGTAATAGGGACGTCTATTTAATTCTGGATCCAAATCCACAATGTAAATACTTGGAGGAGCAATAAAAGCCATTCCGATGTGACCATTCAGTGTTCAGCACCCCATTTTGTATATTGGACACATTGGACTGCACACAATTGTGACATCTCAGTGGGTATGTTATGTCTCAATAAAATGGGGGTTATTCAAAATGGGCGCGTCTAGACGTCTGGTCGTTTCCATGTGCCTATAGATTGTCCTAAACGTGTCTTCATGTATGTGATATATCTCAAGACTTTTTTTGAATAATTAAAGTACCCAATTTTGTGTTAAAAACTGTGACATCACCATAAGCCATTTCATCTCTTAGGATAGGGCCCTGAATTGCAATTTAAGGGCACACTTCATCAAAAATGTCAAACCAAAATCTAAATTCTTGAAGATCAGAACTTGAAACAAGGAGATGCAAAATGCCATTTAACATTTGGACTCACAAACTTCAAATAGTTTGGAGATGTTAAACTGCTGTAGGAAAATGTAACACTAGATGCCTGTCTTGAACAGTTTAAGATCTCATCAGCATGCGCAGACGGGCGAAATGACAAGTGTAGACTGTTGAACATTTTTGAGCACGGAGGTATTTCAAACAAGATGTTTTATTAATATTATAAGTCAAAATATTGTTTGAATTTATGGTTTTCCATCCAGACTTCCAGCTGCTCATTCCAGTGGTTCCCCCAGAGCATCAGAACTGTGATCAGGGGTGGGGATCCAGTCTGGGGCAGGAGGACCAAAAGCCTCTATATTATAAAGAGCAACTACAGAATGACCCAGAGAGTCCCTCACGTCTTTGCCGAAACCCAGCTGAGGATAACAGGGAGAAAAGTGCTTTACCTAGCTGCAAAACTGAAGAGGTCAGCACAGAGCCTGGTGGAGAGGGCCAGGGATTACCACAAACAAGTGATCCATCTCTCCATTTACCAGGAGGGCTCTGCAGCAGCCGACAAGCCATACCTGTGTCAACAGTGTGGCATAGGCTTCAATTGTAAGGGGCACCTGACCATTCACACAAGGATACACACAGGAGAGAAAACATATCAGTGCAAAACTGTGGTAAACGTTTCAACCGGAAGTATGACTTAGGCAGACCTACAAATGTACACACAGGGGAGACAGCATATCAGTGCAACGACTGCTACAGATCCTTTAGACGAAAGGTAGAATTGATCTTGCATATGGGATTTCATACAGAGGAGTGAACATATACCTGTACTGTGTGTGGGAAAGGTTTTATCACTCTAAGCCATTTGAGATATCATCAGCATGTTCACACAGGGGAGAAATCTTTCCAGTGCAAGGACTGTGGCAAATGCTTTGGTTTAAAAGGAAACTTTAAAGTGTCATTTGAGAACTCATGCAAAAGGGAACGTATCATTTTCCAGCAGTGACAGATTCAGCCTGAGGTGAACCCTGAAACCAACAGTTTTGCTATTTTGTCATTGTGAAATTGTTGTTGAATCTACCTTATTTTCTGACTACACTACCGCTTGTGGCGGAGATGTCCCAGTATGTCATGGAGTCCTCCCTGCTGTCCAGGACCTTTAATTAAGGTAACATCATAAGAAAGTCTGAAAAATGATTAGAGACCTTAAACCACTTAAGCCAGAGCCTCCGGTCTCTGCTGCCACATGTCAAATAGTACCAGTGCATCAATCTTAAAGTCATACACAGAATTTGCTCCCAGACCATAAAGTACACCAATGACATTTAATTTTAATTTTTTAATTTAACCTTTATTTAACCAGGTAAGTTGACTAAGAACAATTTCTTATTTACAGCAACGACCTGGGAGCAATTAGGGTAAAGTGTCTTGCCCAAGGACACAACGACAGTTGGCTCAGTCAGGAATAGAACTGGCAACCTTCTGACTACAAGTCTGACTCCCTACCCACTGAGCCATCTGCGCCCCAGCCTTGTCTGCAGCTCCGCATAACACACACATTTACATAATTTAGCAGACACTTATCCAGAGTGCATTACAATAGTGCATACAATTTGTTGAAATGGTGATGGATAGGGGATCCACGTGGCATAGTGATTTTAGTCACTGCCTTGCAGGACAAGCTACGTCATGATAGTCAGTGGTTCGAGCTTGACTATGGCGTCTCTGACTATGCCCAGAACTTCCAGCACAAAGCAGCCTAAATTGGCTTAGCGCTGCTCGAAAATTGGGATAGATAAGTCAGATGATCTACCTTGCCAATTCACTCTCCAGCGACCCCTTGTGTGCAGATTTGGTACCTGTATGTTTAATTGCAGAAGTGTAGTTGTTAAACGTAATCATCCCGTACATGAGCTGACTAAAGGCTTCCGTGATGGATGAGCAATGTGAAAAGAATTGGCCGGCTCTGCGATATGTGGCTGGATGAACTATCTGAGTACCCCAGTCTGTCCAAGGAGTTGCGGAGCTGCAGACAAGGCTGGGTTAGAGGGAAACTATTGCAGAAGACCAATTGTGAGTGGAGAAAAATGGGGGAAAATCACAACATAACAACAACAAAAATTTGAATGTGAAATGAACAGTTAGTGGATGCAATGTGATGTTAGTTTACCTTTATTTCACCAGGCAAGTTGACTGAGAACAGGTTCTCATTTACAGCAATGGCCTGGAGAGATGTGGGGGGAAGGAAGTAAGGAAAGAGCCAATGAAAGCTGGAGATGATTAGGTTGCCATGGTGGTATTAAGGCCACTCTGTGGACATCAGTGACCACAGAGATTCAGGACACCGTTTTAACATCCCACCACTCTACGCAGGGCAGATGTCACTGCCCTGGGGCATTGGGAATGATCTCATGTTCTGTGCCATAGCATTGGGAATGATCTCATGTTCTGTGCCAAATTATACCATGGCACATGGTTAAACGACAAAGGGATAAAACATTGTTAAACAACAAATGGAAAGAAAATAGATTTATTGTTTTAAATCAACGTCGATTATTCTCATGTGTCATTTATTTTACCTTTGATAAATTGTTAGCCTCGCAATGATGCCTGAAGTACTTAAAGGAAAGCAGTCCATCGGTAATGAATTGGCAAACAATGGGGAAAATAACTATATAGGAAAAAGTGGCTTTAACAGTTCATAGACAAAATGCCATTGGTATTTTCATCGATAAGGTTTATGTAACAACACACTATGTGTACGTATACTGGACCTGGTTGCATATTTTAATATGAAACAAGTGTTGCATTTCTGCTAGTTTGTGTCCTTAGCCCAAAATATATAAACCAAGACCTGCCAAACTGATATCTGTTTGTGTTTCAATGGAAACAGTTTAAGGCTATATTACAAGGTGAAAATACCCTTTCAATCTGTTGTGCAAAATAATAGACGTCCATTGAAAAACTGCAAAGATGTCAACAAATTTGGCCACAACCCTAAATTACTATTTACCACGTCATCAGTGTGCGTGTTACATGGGAAAACATTAAAAGGAATGTTGCAATTTGTTTAGTTTGAAAGTAGACATGAACATTCTACATCAAAATGGAATAAATAATTATATTGCTGTGCTGCAGAAGCCAAAACCTGGAAAATATTTTCACATTGGGAATTTTTTGTTGTATCCAACTTTTCAATTATTATAATGTAGGATTTTGTGCCCCATGACAGTCGCTCAGATTAGGTAATGCATGTTCAGGGGAAAACATCATTATTTGATTGATGGTTTATTAATACAAAATAATTAAAGGCTCCATTCCACACCTTTCACAAAATCCCTATCCTAGAATAGCATTCCTAAATGGTTTGTGAATACAGGCCTTGTGTCATTGTCAAGAGAGAACTTTGACCTCCTCCTGACTGGTGTCTCCAGGGTCATGGCTAAAAGTGAACCAGGAACTAGCAGGTCACATTTGGCAGGTCATGGTCAGGCTATAAAGGACTGAGAGAACCAACTTCTTATCCCAGCATTAGCTTCCTGTGCTGAGTGTATGTGTGTAGGAATGCAGGTCAGTGTGATGTTTGACAGGCCACATTCCTAAGGAACACCAACGTCATTGAAGATCCTCAACATTCCTACTGACCTGACCATGCCCTCCCTGGCCCTGTTAGCCTGAGCTGCAGTGCTCTGGGGATAAAGGCCAGCCTTACCTGACGGTTTGGGGTTCATCTCAGGTTAGATTAATAGTTTTTTGAGGGAAGAGATCTCCATTAGAGTAACTACAGCCAAAAGTGGATTAGAGTAAAATACTAAAAGAAAACATTTGAATTACTACTGACCATGGTTATTCCTCCAATGGCCAATTGAACTTGCTGCAGATTCACACCAAGAGGACATTCATATCATGAATATACAATAAAATCATGGCAAGGTTTTTGGTCAAATATGTGTTGATGATCATTAAAATATAATAAACCAAATATTTCTAAAACTGACAAATGGTTGGCTCCACTTACATCATAAACCAGCTGTGGGGTGTTTTGATTTAGCCATATTTGGTCAATGCCTATGGCACCCCAACAAAACGTGCACATCTGTGCACATTTACAACACTTGCACATTTACGTCAAAGTCAAAGTTGTTTAGTTATCATATGCATCGAATAACATACATCATCCTATGCAGAGAAATTCTTTTTGACATGGCACGACACATCTATGCAGTGGGCTTAAAGAAAAAGAAATACAACAATATAAATAATTTTAAAAATTATAATAAGAAAAGTAATAATAATATTAACAATAAAATGCTATGTAATGAGCAGTGATCTGGAAAATATACAATGTAGAAATATTATGGATTTGGCATGGAAACTTGCTTAAAAAGGTGCATTTGAATTTGCTACATCAGATGTAGAGAGCATAAAGTGACCAGAGGATGTTAGTGCTCAACAGAAGATTTGTGATCAGTGTCAGTGTTCCATGTTGAGCAGCCGAATGGCCTGGGGGAAGAAACTATTTTTAAGTCTGGTGGTCCGTGCCTTGATGCTCCGGTAACGTCTACCAGACGGCAGTAGTGAGAAAGGTTCACGGCCTGGGTGGCTGTGGTCTTTCAGAATGTTCTTTGTTTTCCTAAGGCATCGCTTCTGGTAGATGCCTTGCACGGAGGGGAGGCAGCAGCCAATGATGCGCTCTGCTGACTTCACTACCCTCTGAAGGGCCTTACGATCAGCAGCGGAGCAGCTGCCGTACCAGGCTGTAATGCAGCCTGAGAGGACACTCTCAATGGTGCATCTGTAGAAGTTTGTTAAAATCCTGACAGACATGCCAAACTTCTTGAGTCTCCTCAGGAAGTATAGGCGCTTTTGGGCAGTTTTTGTTGCTGAGATTCTCTGTCTGGACCATGTGAGGTTGTCGCTGATGAACACACTGAGGAACTTGAACTCTGAAACTCTCTCGACTTCAGCTCCATCGATGTGTATGGGGGCAGGACCCTCCCTCTGCTGCTTCCTAAAGTCCACTATCATCTCTTTTGTCTTGCTGACGTTGAGAGAGAGGTTGTTGCTCTGGCACCAGGTAGCCAAGGCTCT